>CAUYRH010104509.1:0-10224 GCA_963574655.1 Perodicticus potto
ATGGAATACTATTCAGCCATTAAAAAAAAAATGGAGACTTTACAGCCTTTGTATTAACCTGGATGGAAGTGGAACACATTATTCTTAGTAAAGCATCTCAAGAATGGAGAAGCATGAATCCCATGTACTCAAGTTTGATATAAGGACAATTAATGACAATTATTGACACGGTGGGGGTGAAGGAAGGGGAGAGCAGAGAGAGAAAGAATGAGGGAGGGGTGGGGAAAGGAAGAGCAGAGAGAGGTGGGGTCTTGGGGCCTTGGTGTGTGCCACACCTTTGGGGGGCAAAACACGATTGTAAGAGGGACTTTACCCAACAAATGCAACCAGTGCAACATGGTTTCTTGTACCCTCAATGAATCCCCAACAACAACAACAAAAAAAGGAAGTATCACAAACACTATGAAGAAAACAAATAAGGTGGTGGCAAACAAATCAGAGAAGCCCTTGATTGCCAAAGTTTTAGGGAAAAAATACCATTCATTGAATAAAGCATCTATGACAATATAGGGATGGACCTGCTTATAAGTAAGGTAGCTACACTGCGGCTATCAAAGTCCTTTCTGGACTTATGAGACTAAGTGAAATCAGGGAAAACTTAAAGAGCTGTATGCCACCAAACCCCTTACGTTTGCAGCCTTCGGGTCCAAACCCAAAGTGGTTGACCTCACAGCGTTCACAGTGCTGACCGGTGATGCCAGGCTGGCACTCACACTGGCCAGTGCGAATGTCACACTGCCCATCAGTGGAACCCAAAGCATGGCAGTCACACCTGAAAATGAACACAGGGCATTTCTCAGATATGAAAAAGAGACTTGAAGCAAAACTTTTTTTCAGCACAGCACTGATGTAGTATGTATAGAAAACGGTATGTAAAGGGTTATCAAGCCCCTGAGGTTCCAATTATTTTCATGAGTACTATTTGCAATCTCTTTTTCTAACCTAACTGCTACCAGTTGCTCTCCAACCTGGCACTGTAGGGGCACTGACTAAGAGCTTTGAAAACAGGAATTTCCAGGCTATAACCCTGGAGGATTTGCTTCTAATTACCTCAGAAAGGACCTCATAATATTTTTAAAATGCTGCCCAGGTGATTCTGACAAGGGGCCCACTGTGCTCCACTCCCATCTTCCATTAGCTTACTTATAATTCTCTAGTATTGCCCCTAAAGGGTACCTTGCCTATATTAGGCATTCAAACAATTTATGAATAAAGTCAAACTAATTAAGCATAACTTATAAACATTCATTTCTTACAGCTCAGCGCCTGTGGCTCAAGTGGCTAGGGTGCCAGCCACATACACTGGAGCTGGCGGGTTCAAATCTAGCCCGGACCTACTAAACAACAATGATAACTACAAGCAAAAAATAGCTGGGCGTTGGGGTGCCTGTGGTCCTGGCTACTTGGGAGGCTGAGGCAGGAGAATTGCTCAAGCTCAGGAGTTTGAGGTTGCTATGAGCTGTGACGCCATGGCACTCTACCCAGAGCGACAGCTTGAGACTTTGTCTCAAAAAAAAAAAAAAAAAAAAAGTTCATTTCTTATAATACAAAAAGCAGAGACTGCTTCCACCAAAGGCACCGACGTCTCACCTCTCGCAGCCTTGCCCACTCTGCAGGTTGTAGAATCCAGGGTTGCAGGAGCCACAGTCCCGACCAGTCACATGTGGTAGACACTCACATTGCCCAGTCACGGGGTTGCAGCTGCTCTGCTGCTTCACTGTCCCATACGGGTTGCAACTGCAGGCTAAGGCAGGAAGACAGAGACAGCAAAAGATGCAAGTCACCCGAGAGAGATACTAAATATAAACGATTCCTAGGCTGAAGACTTTTTAGACTTGTGTTGTTCCAATAAGGTAGCCACTGGGCACTTCCAATGTGGCTGGTAGTCTGAATCCAGATATGCTATAAATATGAGCTATACATTGAATACTAAAGACTTAGTGTAGATAAAAGAACATATTTCATTAATAATTTTTCATTGATTACTTGTTAAAATGATAGTATGTTAGATATATTAGACTAAGTAGAATGTATTAGAATTGATTTTACCATTGCTTTTTATGTTTTTAATATGGTAACTAGGAAATTTTACATTGTGTTAAGTGGTTTGCACTAAACAACCCTGAATATTTAAAGAGACACACATGAATTCTCAGAATAAAAGAATCTGGTCAATAGCTGATTACCTCTGCATTTGTCTGCTGGATTGGGAGCTAGGGGATTTCCATAAAACCCATCTTTGCACCGGTCACAATAGAAACCAGCAGTGTTATAGATGCATTTCAGGCATTCTCCTGTCAAGCGATTGCAATTTCCAACTGCATTGGGATCGATGTTGTCATTGCACTGGCATGGGCGGCAAAGCCGCACGGGGCCATTCCTACCCAGAGGGTCTCCAAAGTAGCCATCATCACATAGCTCACATCTCTTACCTGTGGATGAGACAATCTGATGTTATGAAAGAAAGGTCTTAGACATTTCTGGAATGCTACTACCACTGGTTAAAGACAGTCTACTGAAATCATCAGTTGCAAATGACATGATGCAGTGGAGGGCAGAGCACCACCAGTGGGTGGTAGTGCTGGTTTTGGGCCAGACCAGCACAGTGGTCTTGAACACATCTCTATTTCCTCACTGGAAAGGAAACACCTGATTTGCATACTTCACTTTAATGCTCTAATGATCAACCAAAATCATGTATTATAGGTGCTCTGTAAATGAATCAGGCCAAAGAATCATAAACCGCTCCAGTCTTAAAGGATGGCTCATTGATATATATTGTTTGGACAAAAGATAGTAAAAAAGATGAAATGCCACTCTAAATACACTTGTTATATGTCTCCCATACAACAGGGTGCGTAGGATCATTCTCTTAGAACGTAAAAAGCATGTGCTAATCCTTGTTGACTAATGTTAACTGGTGTAGAATCAGAACATGTTAGACAAGAACTGACAAATCATCAATTGCCACCTGTTTCTATTGCAGCTTAAAGAAGAGAGAGGGTAAGTAACTTTCCCACAACCAAGTGAAAGCAAGAGAGGCAGAGCTAGAATCAGGGCTCTTTCCACCATATGAAAATCACTGCTCCTTATCCTTCCTTTTCTATTTTCCCACCATTTTAGCTAAAGTCAAGCTCTTGGTATCTTTATAGACTACAGGGCCTGAATTAGCCTAACATTTGTGGAGAGTAAGAGATTTTCTTGTTTATTCATTCAACACATACTTTTTAAGAATCTTTTTTTTTTTTTTTGGCCAGGGCTGGGTTTGAACCTGCCACCTCCGGCATATGGGTGGGGCTGGTGCCTTACTCCTTTGAGCCACAGGTGCCACCCTACTTTTTGAGAATCTTCTATGTACCAGCACTGTTCTAGGTCATCAGGATGATGTTAACAAGGTTGACAAGGTCTCTGCTTATGCTGCAGTCAGTGGAGACCAATACATAGACAAGTAAACAAGATTTTTTTTCAGATAGGGATAACCACGAAAATTTTAAACAAAACAGAGCAACATGATAAAGTGAGGGTGAGGGCTACTTTAGATTGGGTGGTTGAAGAAAGTGTCTGAAAAAGACATTGTGATGGCTACAGAAAGACAGAGTAGAAACTAAGCCATGATAATATCCAAGGGAAGAGTGTTTCAGAAAAGCAAGATAAGCCATGAAAGCTGTGAGACTCAATGTGTGTAGGACCATGTAGGTCACAGAAGGGATTTGGACTTAAATTTAAGTGACACAAGAAGATATTGGAGGGTTTTAAACACATACTCCTGCATGTGTTTAAAAAAATGTATTCGTATTTGAGATGCATTTTTTAAAGGATTATTCTGGCTTCCATGTGGAGAATGGATGATAAGGTATAAGTGAAGCTACAAAATCAATTAGCAATTCTAGGTCGGAGGCCAACAGTGGTCTGAACCAGGGTGGTGCTAGTGGAGTTGGTGAAAAGTGGTGAGATCTGAGATAGAATCAATAAGACTGATTGATCGTTTTTGGGAAATGAAAGAAAAAAGAATCATGTATATGCCCTAAGGTCTTAGCTTGAGCAACCAGGTTAATGGTAGCATATTTACCCAGATGAACAAGACTGGGGAAGGAACCGACTGGAGGTTGGAGAAAAAGGGAGAAAATCAAAGATTAATTTGGATTTGCTTAAATTTGAGATTACTGAAGCTGTATGAATTAAGATCACAGCAGAACATAGTCCATATGTTCAAATTAGCATGACTTGAGGACAATTTAATGAAGGTATTATTTATAGAAGCATGGGCAGAGAGTAGTGAAACCACAGGGAGAGTGCAGGACCAGGGACAGGCTCCATAACCCAAGCCTCAAGGAGTGGATGGAGGGGGCAGTTACCAGCACCTAAAGTTAGAACAGCTGTTCAGAGCAGGCCTACTGCCAAGAGCTGAGAACTCTGATTTGAGGTCATGAACCCAGAGGACCTCACAGAAAGGGAGCCTTGGAATAGACACTCTGCCTCCATCCTCCTCCTCTGTGATCTCCTGTATGTGCTTCCTGCTTCAGAACTCAAGTAGAGCCTGAATTGATGTATTATAGTGCACAAAGTTCTCATCAGGGTACAGAAAGGTACACAGCAGATGATGAGGGGCAGCAGAAGGGTCCTAGCCTACCACCCAAGTGGAGGTGGAAGGAGAAGTCAGAGCTGAAAATGCAGATTTTGCCACCACAGGTATAGAAAGGCTTTTGAAGTATGAAGATGAGATGTGATCACTTAAAGGGAGACTAGAGATCAAGCTGACATGAAAATCCTTGGTTGAGAAAGAGAGACAACCAAAGGATACCCAAAAGAAGAGACAGAAGAAGAACAAAGACAGTGAAGTGTCACAGAAGGCAAGAGGAGAAAATGTCTGGAGCAAAGGGAACAGAAAACGGAGTCCAGTATTGCAAAAGACTGGGTAAGATGAGGACTGAGCTGAACAGAAAATGTTGTTGGGGCAGAGGAGGAGGGGAAGAAACAGGACATTGGATAAGATAAGAAGTTAGGATGTTCCCAGTCTCTTAGCAGGCAGACTCTCACCCAAGATCCACCTCCAGATCAGGATTAAAACAGGCTTTTAGTTTTGCTTTCCATCAGTTCATTTAGCTCTTCTCAATATTATCCTTATTTTAAAGGTTTTGATCCTTTTGAATAAAAACTTAACAAAGCTAAAATCTGGTGGAAAAGCTCACTCCAAAATACTCTTTGCAGCTAAAGCTAGTTTATGCTTTTGTTTTAAAGTCTAGGATCTAGGTTCAAATCCTAGCTATACCACTCATATGACTTTGGGCAAGTGAGATACTTTGTTAGCCTTATCTTTCCTCCCCTCATTGGGAAAGGTATTCTCCCTTCTCCCCTAACATTCTATGTATGTTCTTTTATCTGATTTAACCATACTGCATTAGAATGATGTTTCCCCTTGTAATTTTAGCATCTCAAGAATAGGGACTATTTCTTATTCATTTTGTATTCCCAAAGAAACACACTCAAATTTGTTGGAGGAAAAAAAGAGGATTATTAGTATTTCTTTACCTCAAAAGACTGTTTTAAAGATTAAATTTCATGTAAAAGTGTACCATACATAAAGATCTCAGTGGCTATCAGTATTTGTTCCTAATTTCTGACAGTCTTCTACACGAGGAATATCTTACTTCATATCTGCAACTTCTAGTCATTTATTCAGCAAATATTTATATTCATTCAACAAATACCCATGCCTAACACTGTTTTAGGTGCTCTGGTTTATGCACAAGTGAATCTGCGTTAGGCTCAGATTTGTGCCTGCTGCTGGGTCAGTGGAGAGGTGAAAAAATGGAATGTTTTGATGTTTCCTAATAATTAAAGGCTATTTTTATAAGCAATAAGTAATTCAAATTATTGGCTCATATTTGTTTCATTTTATTTCTAATGTTTTTTATTTTCATGCTCTATAGCAGTATCTTTGAACAAGAAACTTGTACTGGAATCAAAGTCTGTACCTGAAATGCAACCTGAACCTCTTGGCTTAGAGGCAAAGTCAGTTAAAGAAGGAGACCCTCTACAGAGCTGGAGTAAGAGAGCTGCAGTGCCCTCAGGAAGTCAGCACAGGCAGCTCTTGCAGGAACCCAGAGAAATATACCTTTATGTTCTTATGAAAAGAAAAGAAACACCCAGAATGGGAACAGAAGCCTATACAAATCTCTCTTTCTGTTAACCAGTTTGATGAAAATATTTCAGATTGTATATGAAACCAGCACATTATACCCCATGATTGCATTAATGTACACAGCTATGATTTAATAATTAAAAAAAAAAAGAGCTCTCTTTCTATATATATTTCCCCTACCCCCACAAATAAATGTGACAGACTCTGCCACACAGAAAGAACTATTTAGAGAAAGAATTTAAAGAATTTAAAAGTTACCACTTTATATTAAGAATCCCAGGACAGCCCCAAACTAAAATTTGAGGTTCTCATCTTATGGGAATATATCATAGTGATCATTGTATCTTTGGAGCCAGACTACTGGGGTTGAAATCTCAGCTCAATCAAGGACTAGCCTTGCAGCCTTAAATAATTAATGTAACATCCCTGTGCCTCAGTTTTCTTAGGTGGGAATAAAAGTAGAACTTACCTCATAAGGATTCATGAGGAAGTACATGTAAAGTGCTTAGCAGGATAACTGGCCATAAATACTCAATTCAGATCAGCTATTATTAGTTAAATGATAAGCATTTGATGAATCCATAATTAACCTATTTCTTATATCCTTTTGCCTACGAAACCCATAATCACTAAACCAAACAAAAACTAAAAAATCCCTAAAACCTCTTGCCCCAGGTCTTTTTATAGGATGGAACACTGAAAGTAAATGACAAGAGCAGACATACCAGTGGTGCCAGTAGGACAGTTGGTGCATACCACCTCTTTTGTCTTGGGGACAACAGCACAACTTGAGCCCCCAGGACATGGACAGGGTTGGCAATCAGAGGGGGTGCCCACAGTCGAATCTCCATAGTAACCATCACTACACTTCTCACAGTGGGGCCCAGCTGTGTTGTCTCTGCAGTTACAAACACCTATTTGGAGAGTAAGTGTGAGAGAACAGGCAAATGTATAAATAAACAAGACAATGAGCTTTTTCTACCCAACTGCTAAAGAGAAGTTAGGTCCAGCAACTGCCAAAGATCACCTCACCTGTCTCAGGGTCACAGGTCTCACTGTGTCCATTGCAGACACACAGCACACATGGACTGTATGGCCCAAGGCTCGGAGTTTCTCTTCTATAACCCGAGAGGCACATCTCACAAAACTGCCCTCCATATCCCACTGGACAGGTGCAGGATTCCACCCAAGTTGCAGGGACCCCAGGCCCAGGGCGAGCACTTGTCAGGGTGACATCATCCAAATATCCAGCACCTGTGTACAGCATGGAAAAGAAATACACTAAACTGGGCTGTTTTCCAAAATCTTGTGAAAAGTCAGCAACACTAAAAAGTAGAGAGACCACAATTCCAGAGAATCAGATGAAATTCCAGACATTAGCTTAATTCACCCATTGGAGAAAGTAGTAAGAAAAGAGCATTTAGAACTATCAATGGTACCATGTGCTAAGTATCTGGAGCAGTGGTATAGCAAACTTCTATTTTCATACACACATAGTGATTTTTCAGATTTTGCAGTTCTCCCAGTTACCAATGTGAAAATAAAAAGCACTGGACAATCATTTGAGGCAAAAAGGGAAATGAATAAGAGCATAGGGGAAAAGAAGAGTATAAGTCTATAGCCATTAAAACCAGTGTTTTTGTTTTCACCACAATAGCAGACACTGATTATAGAGTTCAATGATGAGGAAGAAGGAAAAGTACCTGTCAAAAGGTAATACTCAGGTTATATTTTTTGCCCTCCACTAAACAGCAAAAAACAAGTTCCAATACCCAGGGCTACTGCTTACAAAATTCAGTTATTCCAAAACCTTTATCCATATGTCACAGTGCCTTCCCATTTCTGTAACAAAGGAAACTTTCCGTTGGCTTAGACCAATGGTTTGTTCAAGCCAGTGGAAACGTTCCATGGGAGAGGCAGGCCTCAATACCATCACCATGTTTTCCTAGTCTCTTCCAGTCTTATGCTTAAGGTGTATTTTTCCCCATGTAATGAAATACCACTTGGTGTGTACAGAATTAGAAGGCTGACCACCTAAGGCTGAAGGACATCTCTTCTATTACTGCCTTAAACTTACTTACCTTTTAATATGTTTCTGGACTTTTTGCCCAGTAAAATCAGGATTTATGCCTTTACTGGTTAATGTATTTCCAACTCTAAACACTCCCCATCCTAAAAATACTCCTTCTTTAATCTTGTTCCTACTCTCAAATTATAGTCTCTTTTCTTTCTCTATAGCCAAACTTCTTAAAAGAATGTTACTTCTTTTTTTTTTAACCTTCACATTACCTTTTAAAGTACTGCAATCTAACTTTAGTTTCAATACTTCTTTAAAAAGAAAGAAACAAAAATTCACCAATGATTCCTAAATCACACCATCCAAAACCCAATGGTGCTATTTTCCTAAACCTTTTGTTTTTCTTCCTTAGAATTCTTTTTCTTCTTTGGGTCACAGGGCATGGACCTTAACTATGTTTCCAGGATTCCATCCTCTTTCTCCTTCTATATCTTGTCATATTTCCAAGTTTATAAATTATTGCCCATATGATGACAACCTTCTAAACCTAGACCTCTACTCCTAATCTCTTTCTAAGCCCCAGATCCATATTTCTAACTATTTATGAGACATTTTAATCTGGATATTCATGCAGTACTCTCCAAAGTCAACACATCCCAGTTGCTGATGCCACTCTAATGCCATGCCAATATTGTGATGTCATCTCCCCCAAACAGCTATAGATTAAGAAAAAGGTCCTCATTTAAAAAATTTTTTAAACAGAAAACATTTTAATGACTTTTAAAAGCCTTGTTCACCTAAAATTATAACGAATGTTGATTCAATAATTTATCATTTTTAATAATTTAGCCACTGGTTCAAAGGGCTTGGTTATTTTATAGCAGAAAAATAAGTGAAAATAAGCAACTTGAACCCAGTAGAATTATAATTAAGCTTTTGAGAAAATCTATTTATATACAATGTAACCTCAATTAGCTTATTGATTATAAAACAATAGTATTTACTAATGCTAGCAAATTTTTCCACTAGGTCTTTGAAAGTAGTTAAAAAAATGCTTTGTTTTTATATATAATTGATATATAATGTGGTCGTTTACACACTTCTCCATGTTACTGTATTATAAGAGAGAAACTTCTGCATTATCACAGATCCTTCTAACTAATCATATTCTTAACTCTAAATTATATTCCAAACTTACTTCTCTCGCTATATGTCCCACGGATCTTGATAGATGTCAAATTGTTTAGGAGCTTCTGAAATTCAAAAGGGGTAAGAGTAGGTCTCCAGGGGTAATCTGTCGCTTCATGGAGCCTGGAGAGAAAGAAAGGACCATATTAATCTTCATAAGGATTATTCTGGATGCTGAGAAAGCATTTCTTATTCACTAATGTTACCAACAATGCAATGTTGACAATCTAATCAATAAAAAATGAGACTATTGATTTCATAGAACAACTGGAAAAGGCAAAAGTAAACAAAAGAAGGCTTCCTTTTACAAAGTCACCATGGTAACCCAGAAGTCTTTCTTTTCTTTCTTCCTATACTCCATTCTCCTTTCCTTCCTTCCTCTCTTCCTTCCTTCTTTCTTTTTTTTGTAGAAGTTTTTCTTAACATATACAACTTGATGGCTTGGCGCCTATAGCTCAAGTGGCTAAGGCACCAGCCACATACACAGGAGCTGGCGGGTTCGAATCCAGCCCAGCGCCTGCCAAACAACAATGACAACTATAACCAAAAAAATAGCCAGGTGTTGTGGTGGGTGCCTGTAGTCCCAGCTACTTGGGAGGCTGAGGCAAGAGAATTGCTTAAGCCCAAGAGTTGGAGGTTGCTGTGAGCTGTGATGCCATAGCACTCTACCCAGAACGACAGCTTGAGGCTCTCTCTCAAAAAAAAAAAAAAAATTAATTAATTTTAAAAAATAATTAAAAAAAAATACACAACTTGAGGGCAGATAAGCTTAGATTAAAAAAAAAAAGCTCAGAATGCTGGTTGCGTCTGATTTTACAAAGAAGCTATCTTACCTGAAGACATACTTCACAGTGGTCTCACTCGGGTACGAATTGCC
>CAUYRH010104512.1:0-24678 GCA_963574655.1 Perodicticus potto
GTGATTAAGAAAATGCTATGAAGGCTATCTCTCACAGTACGATCAAAATGTTTCTGATTGTATATGAAGCACATTCTGCCCTATGATTGCACCAATGTACACAATTATGATTTAATAAAATTATTAAAAAAAAAAAAGAGAGGTGAAAGACCTCTACAACATAAATTATGAAACCCTAAGAAAATAGCAGAGGATATTTTTGCTTTTTTTTTTTTTGAGACAGAGCCTCAAGCTGTCACCCTGGATAGAGTGCCATGGCATCACAGCTCACAGCAACCTCCAATTCCTGGGCTCAAGCAAGTCTTTTGCCTCAGCCTCCCAAGTAGCTGAGACTACAGGCGCCCGCCACAACACCCGGCCATTTTTTGGTTGTAGCCACCATTGTTGTTTGGCGGGCCTGGGCTGGATTCGAACCCGCTAGCTCAGGTGTACGTGGCTGGCGCCTTAGCCCGTTGAGCCACAGGTGCTGAGTCAATAGCAGAGAATATTAACAAATGGAAGAACATACCATGCTCATGGCTGGGAGAATCAACATTGTGAAAATGTCTATACTACCCCAAGCAATAGACAGATTTAGTGCAATCCCTATTAAAATACTATCACCATACTTTCAAGAATTAGAAAAAATAATTCTTCGCTTTGTATGGAACCCAAAGAAACCCTTTATAGTGAAGACAATTCTTAGTAATAAAAGCAAAGCTGGGGGTATCATCCTATCAGACTTTCTGCCATCCTACAAGGCCACAGTGATCAAAATAGCATGGTACTGGCACAAAAACAGAGACAATGACATTTGGAACCGAACAGAAAACCATGAGATGAAACTAATATCTTATAGCCACATGATCTTTGTTAAACCAAACAAGAACATACATTGGGGAAAAGAATCCCTATTCAGTAAGTGTTGTTGGGAAAACTGGATGACCACATCTAAAAGACTGAAACTGGACCTGCACCTCTCACCACAAAAATTGATTCAAAATGGATAAAAGATTTAAATCTAAGGCCTGAAACAATAAAATTCCTCAAAGAAAGTGTGGGAAAAAACACTTGAAGACACTGGCCTGGGGAAAGAGTTTATGAAGAAGACTTCTGTGGCAATTACAACAACAACAAAAATAAACAAATGGGACGTAATTAAACTGAAAAGCTTCTGTACAGCTAAGAACAACAACCAAAGCAAACAGACAACATTCAGAATGGGAAAAGATATTTGCATATTATGAATCGGACAAAAGCTTGATAATGGGACCTACAGAGAACTCAAAATACTCAACAAAAACAGACCCAACAATCCCATATATCACCTGACAAGAGGTATGAACAGAACATTCTTTAAAGAGGACAGATGGAAGGCTAAAAAACATATGAAAAAATGCTCATTGTCCTTAATCATCAGAGAAATGCAAATCAAAACTACCCTGAGATATCACCTAACCCCATTGAGAATGGCCCACATTACAAAATCTCAAAGTTGCAGATGCTGGCATGGAAGTGGAGAGAAGGGAACACTTTTACACTGCTGGTGGGACTGCAAACTAATACAACCTTTTTGGAAGGAAGTATGGAGAATCCTTAAGGAACTCAAATTAGACCTCTCACTTGATCCTGCAATCCCATTACTAGGCATCTACCCAGAAGAAAAAACTCCTTTTATCATAAGGACATTTGCACTAGACTGTTTTTTGCAGCTCAATTTACAATCGCCAAAATATAGAAACAGCCTAAATGCTCACCAACCCAGGAATGGATTAACAAGCTGTGGTGTTTGTATACCACATACTATTCAGCCACTAAAAAGGATGGAGACTTTACATCTTTTGTATTAACCTGGATGGAGGTGGAACACATTCTTCTTAGCAAAGCATCATAAGAATGGAGAAACAAGAATCCGATGTACTCAATTCTAACATGAAGGCAGTAGATGAGCTAATACAAGGGGAAAGGGGAAGACAGCGGGTATGTGGGTCACAGTGTATGGCACACCTCTTTGGGGAGGGACTCAATTATAAGAGGGACTTCATATAACAAATGCAATCAGTGTGACCTAATTCTTTGAACCCTCAATGAATCCCAAATAATAAAAATAAATTTTAAAAAATGATCGCACAGTGAAGCCTTTAGAAAGAGTGTTGGTAAATCCATGCTACCAGTAGTAATGGTAGTCATTATCTCTCATGGCCGTCTCGTCACATGTGTACCATCTCCAGGGTTACTAGTTTGCAAACCTCTGTCTAATGCCAAAGCCTGCTATTTCCACTATACCCTGTAACTCATCTAGAAAACAAAACACCACCAAAATAAACTTTTACCTACTATTATAGAGGTTTGCAACCAAGACATACACAACAGGCTAATAAATGGCTCATACAGTAGACTAGGATATCTTATCTCATCACCTATCACCTTTTGGGTCAACTTCTCATTGGTCAAAAGATTGACATACAATTGGCCTGGTAAACTGTAGGTTTTTCTAACTTTAATGTCATTGTGATGGTCACAATTCTGGCACTCACAGTTTACTAGCATGGTAGAAGACAAAGGGTTGAAAGAATCATTGGCCTGACCTAGTCAGAGCAAACCCAATATTTCAATGGCAGAATTCTAAGTTTTATGCTTTCTCTTAATATGCCTCATTTAATGAGGCCTTAATTGGCCTTATTGCCCAATGTTCAGGCAATAAGACCTTTTAAAAAGCACTTTATGGATCAAGGAAGAGTTTTTTGATCAAAACCATGAGCCAAGTGTTTTGTATATGTAACAACTCTTATATTTCTTGTCTTAAAGGGTTATAAAAGCAAAAAGTAAGCAAAATCCTCATGCTATGGTGAGACTGACAATGGAAGACTCTGTATTTACCACTAGTTCACAGATCCTAACACCTTGGTCTGGAGTCCCCTCCATGGCCTGTTAGCTGAGGAACACATGTCTTACTCTTTCTGTGTAGGAACAGACTGCTGTAATTTACAGATATCAAAGCCTCCCGGCAACTAGCACTCTCTGTAGTATTTATACTGCCTGTTTATTACAGTAGTACAAAAAGAAGCAAATTTTAGAAAAGTATTTTCTAGTTATTTTATTCAAAAAGAGAAATGTACATTTTCTTAGGAGGATGCAGATGGGTCTCCAGTTCTGAGTAGCAGCATGTTCTGATTTCCATTCAAATAGGTATTAAGAAAAAAAAAAGACCAAAAGCAAGGGAATTTCAAGGGAGAACATCTCTCTCACTCCCTCATTTATTGTATTTATTACCATTAAAGAGACCTGAGCAGTGATCAATGCCATGTAAATCTCTGTCTGTCTGTCCACCTATCTGTCTATATCTAAATAAATCCTTCAAGTCTTCTACCAACTACCTATTTAGTTTCAGGGTACACTAAGCATTTCCTTTGTTAGTAAACTGGTCTTGAAATAGAAATCCCCAGGTTGAGTTTAAGTTCAAGTATATATCTTTCAGAAAATACTACCTTTGGAAACTTCTGAAAGTCTCAGTATATTCCATATAATATATAGTCCTGTATGCTAATCAATCCCAACATGTATTCTTTCGATACTGGACTGTTGGCAATATTTCAAATTTATATGTCATCAAGTATTTAAAAATCCTACACTAGTTATCATTTAGTTGTATGGGAGTTGAATCGAACACATGGCACCATTAGGTCCATCCCTAGCTTTAATAATTTGTTCGGTATCACGTTGCATGCTGGAATGAAAGTTCAAGGGTCCACTTCTCAGTCTTTGAAAAGTGTATCAAATCTTATGTCAAGGTTAGTTGAATGCAACTGGATAGTTAAACTCTAGCTGTCACGTTGTAGAAAGGACACTCACCAAGGACTTAAGAGGCCTGGGATTTAGCCTTGCCTTTAGCTGTGTAACCTCAGGCATTTGACTAATTTCCTTGGGTCTCAGTTGCTCTAATAAAGAAAACTATGTAAATAATACTGAAACCTACTTCACAGGTAGCTGTGAGGATTAAATGGAATCAAGTTCATAAAGGATATCTGTAAACTACAAAATTGTAACAAATGTAACACTGATAATGACCAAAACAGTTCACCTTTTCCAAATACTAAAAGTGATGGAATCTTATAAAATCCTCATATGTTTTCATACAAAGAGAACAAGACAGAAAAATATGCCTTTTTTTTTTTTTTTTTTTGAGTCTTGACAGCTACCTGAGGCTCTCAGACCACAGGTTTGATAGAAGACAGGTAACACCAAAAGGTAACACCTCCAAGCCAGCATCAATATGTTGGGATCCAAAATAGGAAAACCTACGGCTAGGAGACAGAACTGTTTGGAAAACTCTAGTTTTCACTATTTGAGTTAGGCTGAAAAAAACTTGCTACCTTATAATTTTAATAGTAGAGGCAGAGAAGATACTCTAATTGTGACTATGATTCTAATTGTGATGTTCTAAGTGTATCTAGACAAACACATACACGCATTTTTATAAGGTCTCCAGAGCTCAGTGAGCAGATAAGAATCTGCATACTACAACTAGAATTTATGTTTAGCTTCACAGATCAACTTGAGATAAAGGATCAAAGCGATTTACAGAGAAGAAATGATAAATTGTCCCACCCTTTTGGATGCTCTGAAGGAAGAAGGTCTGCCAGGCAGGGTGGGCGGCTCTTCCTTATCTCTTCATTTTATAAGACATGGACAGGCTGAAGAATAATGGATCACTTTAGTTTTAAGGGCAAAGGCAAAAGGGAGAAGACTGGAGTGCAAAAGAGGAGAAAGAGACAAAGGGATTTTAATTGGTTCATAACTATGAAAACAGTTACAACCTAAACACAGACCTATGGAGATTTCTATAATAGGATTCCACACCACGGGTATCTCATAAATCTTTATTATGAAGCCTTCAATGATGTTAATTTAGGTAGGAGTATTATATTATTCTATGCACCACACAGTAGCTGTTTTTCAAATATTAATAACTTGACTTTTTTAGTTAAAAAAAAACTCAAAATGACCTGACTTCAGATGGTAAATTTCTAGTCTGAAAGTTATTTCAGAAAACAAGCCACCCTTTTCAGAAAAAATGAACATGGTCTTCCTGCCAGTTTCCGCCCCTGCCCCCTTCTCCCCTTACTCAGAATTTTCTCTATGAGGGAATCAAAGTAATTTTTTCTTGGCCTCTAATTTTCATTTCTCTCTTGAAAGGAATTCACATTCTTTCTCTATAAAAGGTAGCTGGCATGAACCAGAAGAATCTCAAGAAAGATTCACTACCCCAAACAAATGACTTCTACAGGACTTTTGGGCTCCTCAAAACCTTAAAATAGGAATAAAACTGGAGTGGAAAGATCCCATATTGTCATGTAATATTCCTTTTCCTGATGGGAAAAAAGTCACTTCATATTTTTTTTGGCTATGTTTGGGGAAATGTATTAAAATAATGCCAATTTTGGCAGATTTGTGCTGCCTCCATTTTCTCAAAGAAAAGAAAAATGTTACAAGAGCCTGAGCCACAGTGACACTAGAGGGAGCTGCAATATCAATATCCAGGAGTCAAACAACCAAGCTGGGGAAGGTTGAGTCTTCTTGTAAAGTACACACAGGGTCTCCTCTGCACAAGTTTTTGGTTTTATGAAGATGGCAATGCCAAATTCAGGCAAAGGGAACTCTTCACATGATGAGCACAAGCAGGAAAATAAGCCTGTCCTGGGTACAGTGACCCTCACCCACCCGCCCACTCGCAGTGCATGCCTGCTTGAGCTATTCTGCCAAAGGAGTCACAGGGACATTAAAAGGGACAGCCAGTCACCTGGTAGGTACATACCAACATGAATAACATACTGTTGCAAAAAGAGAGGCTTGAGGGGAAATTGGATACTTGTCTATGTTAATAAAGACAGGTGAAGACTAGAGGGTGGGAAAGATAAGTATTGATTCACATCAACTGAGCATTGAAACAAGTATCCGATGGTTCCTCAGCACTTTCCATCTGTGGTAACACCTAAGGCAATCTGGCCAGATTCCCAAATATAGGAAGTGAGACCCCTTTAACCACTGGCAAATCATCTATAGGAGATGGAAAAAACCAAAAAACCAACAAACAAAAACAACCCAACAACTATGCCTTCCAGCCTCAGAGCCAAATTACCCTGTTGGGAGACCTCAGACTCAGGTCAAAGCATACAACACTTAACACAAGCCCAATCTTAGCAAGGAAACAGAGCTCAACAATGGTTCCTCAAGCACACTTCCAAACATTCAGTTTAGGGGCTCATTTTCTGTGTTGCTCATGGCAACCGCTCTGCATACCTTTGAGGCAAATTTGCCATTATAAAGCATTTATTTATAATGACCCCAACTTAGCTAACTTCTAAAAAGCAGACTGTGGGGGGCTTTGACTGTAAAGTCCCATTAAAAGCAGCTAGGAGAAGACAGAGTGATATGTTTAGCACTACTGACCCTTTCAGAGTACCCATAAGGCCTGGGACCTGAGAAGAGGACGTATCTTGTTGCCCTTTCAACAACTCATATTCAATTTAAGACAACAAAGTTCAGTGTGTGGGGTGGAAAGGCAGACATTTGGCAAAATTAAATGGCATGACTATGGCTTGGTTGTTGAATGGCAGGGTATTACCCATTCTTTTCCACTTGACCCTTCTTCCCAAAGGTTCCTTCAAGTACTGGTGTTTAAAGGGCCTGCTCACTGTCCTAACTTTACATTGATATATTTCTTTTAGCAAGCTTGCTCATGCCTTCAGATATCTTGTATATAATGCTGACTTCCATATGTAATTTATAGTCCACACTTGTCCCTGAGCTTTACACTCATATATACAATAGCCCATTTGATTCCTTAAACTCATATAACCAAACCTGAACTCTTCTTCCCATTAAACATTCATCTTAGTGAATGAATGCTCTCTGTCTCAACATCTAGATGAGAAACCAATTTCATTCTGGATTCCCCTTACATCTTGACTACCAATATCCAATCAATTACCAACCCCTATTTTTTACGTTCCTAATTAACCTTCAAATTATCCTTTTTCCTGATCTCTATTGCTATCATTATCTCATTCCTGGATTACCACAAAAGCTTTCCTAGTTATCTTCCTGCCTCATCAAATGTGATTCCCTTCAGATACATCTTCCACATGGTCATTGAGCCATCTTTCAAAAAAAAAAAAAAAAAAATCTATGGGTGGCACTTGTGGCTCAGTGGGTAGGGCATGGGCCACATACACCAAGGCTGGTGGGTTTGAACCCAGCCCAGGCCAGCTAAACAACGACGACAACTGCAACAAGAACAAAAATAGCCAGGCGCTGTGGTGTATGCCTGTAGTCCCGGCTACTTGGGAGGCTGAGGCAAGAGAATTGCTAAAGCCCAAGAGTTGGAGGTTGCTGTGAGCTACTGGAGATTGCTATAAACTGGCACTGGCACTCTACCGAGGGCAATATAGTGAGACTCTGACTCAAAACAAACAAACAAACAAAACTCTGCTATCTCTTGGCTATTTAAACTTCCTAGTGGCTCCCCCTTATCCTCACAGGATAAAGTACTGGCTTCACTTTCCTTTCAAGTCTTCTCATCTCTTTTCTACTTTCTCTTACCATATTGAACTATCTGCAGCCAGCCCCACCTATTCCAGGTATTATGTTTGGAGTTCCTCTTCAACTCTCATCTGCCTGAGGGATCTTTCAAAGCCCTTCTCATTTTGTCTGAAAGAGCAACTTGCTAAAGATCCCAAATCTTCTT
Source organism: Perodicticus potto (assembly GCA_963574655.1). Lineage (NCBI taxonomy): Eukaryota > Metazoa > Chordata > Mammalia > Primates > Lorisidae > Perodicticus > Perodicticus potto. The sequence continues at coordinate 7,727 of CAUYRH010104512.1, forward strand.
TCTGTGTTACTTCTATCTATATTTTACACATGCCTATTATTGCAGTTATCACATTTTTTGTCAACATTAAGAGCAGATACTAGTAATATCTTTAGGGCCTAACACACAGCAAGGCACACAGTACATGTTCAATGTGTCTGTAAAAACTCTGACAAAAAGGGCTACATCTGATTCAGTGTGTCCATAGGGTTTATTTACTCAGACCAGGCAGAATATACTAAAAGCTTTTATTAAACAAGAGGGAAGTTGGCAAGATGATAGGGAAGGGGCAATGGTAGACAAATCTGAATAATAAATCCTCATGAATGACCTATCAGATGAGTAAAATCAGCCTAATTAAGGGCTATCTGCTGAGTCCAGGCTGACCCAGAGCTTACTGATTTTGCACAGCACAAAACTACCCACAATGACATGGCTCTTCATCACTCTATTCAATTTTCTCTCCTTTTCTCTAAAGAAAGCAATAATTACAAAACGCAGGACTCTTCAAAATTATCCCTCATTAGCTTTTATTTTCCCATTTACAGGCCAAGTGTGCCTTCAGCCTACTTCCAGTTTATCAGCAGGGAATCTCATTTCCATCTCACACTATGCATTTTACAGTGCCTCAGTGAACCTTAAGTGAGATGGATATCTTACGAAAGGAATTGTAGAGGGACAAAAATGAGAAACACCGAAGATCACACACATTATACCATACGTACTACTTTCTTACATTACACAAAAGCACAATTGCAAATGGGAGTGATCCTGCAGAATGAAAACCTGCAGCTTCTGAATTGATACCCTGTACTTGGTACATCTCACTCTAAGAGTACAGGCTAGTCAATGATTGACCTCACTTCCTTGATTTGCCTAGGAATATTGCTTTACTTGCTGCTACAGAGTTAAGACCCACATACACTCAATGCTGTTACAACTGTATTCAAAACAGATTATTTAATATATAAAGTGCTGTCTGGACTCAAAGTACTCAGGGCTCCTACATTATAGGCATGTGCTATGAGACCTGTCAGGTAGGTCAGGTAATTTACAGCTTGAATTGTTGCAAAAATGTTCATGTGCCCAAAAAACCCATTTCGGAGCCCAGCAGAGAAATTCAAAAAGGCAACTGTGTAAAATTTTATCATTGTATTTGTGACTTAAAATCACCAAATCTTTTCATTCTCCTTTCTAGTCAGCATGTGCATCAAAAGCAAATCACTTGTGATCCAGAGCCAGTAATAGAGGCTGACAGAATGTTGCCCTGGATGTTCACACTAGAGAAACTGAGGCATAGAGAAGTTCAATAAACAGTGAAGGCTCAGATTAAGAATTCACTTAATTTGATTCCAAATTGTGAATCCTAGCTATAGCCTCTCACCTCATTAATTAAAGCCATAGCTCTCTTCCCACTAGGAAATCTATTTTGATTCCAGGGTTACATCAGGGCCCCAGAACCTCTCTCTTTTAAACCAATTCTCAGTTGAGACTCTTAGGAACTTCTGTATGGATTGAGCCCTGAAACTAACTGTGGGGACACTAACCTAGGATGGCTATGAATATGTATAGCTGGCTGCTGATCAATCACTTCCTGTAAGGGTTCAATGTTAGAATTATTTATGTGGAATTATGAAAGTGGAAGTGGTTTCTCCTCCATTTTTTTCCTTACCACTAAGCCAGCAATTAATTGCCTGTGTATACAGTCTGAACTAGTTGTAAATTCCTACCAATCACAGTGGTTCTTGTAATACTTTTTCATTTAGTGTCTTTCTTTCTCAGCATCCACCCAAATGAGATAAACGAACATTCTAGAGTAAAAAATGTAATAAAAGATGCTGGTCTCCAAAGGTCAACTCTACTTTATTACGAGCATTTTTTTTTTTTTAATTGAGATAGGATTTTGCTCTGTCACCCTGGCTGGAGTGCAGTGGCATTATTATAGTTCACTATAACCTCAGACTCCTGGGCTCAAGTGATCCTCCTGCCTCAGGCTCTGGAATAGCTGGGACTACAGGTGTGAGCAATGATACTGGCGAAGTTTTCTATTTTTAGTAGAGACAGGGTCTTGTTCTTGCTCAGGCTAGTCTGGCTTCAAGCAGTGCTCCTGCCTTAGCCTCCCAGAGTGCCAGGATTACAGGCATGAGCCACTGTGCCTGTTCTATTATAAGCTTTTATCAAGGTTCTAGCACAGGTAGTGGAAAGCGACAGCCTTGTATTGTAATAAGGAAGTGTATATCTTCACTGAGTTTTGCGTGCTCTCCTCTTAAAAGCAAGGACTCAGACTACTTTAGAATGAGAAGATGCCTACCACCCCAATTTTGGAACAATTTTGGAACTGTTAGAAAAGTAACTCGGAAATTTATACTTTTTGCCTATGTAAAAATTTTAGTGTTTTCTTCAATGTTATTCCATCCAAATTTTCTACATAGGCTCACATGGCAGCGTTTGTTATAAAATGATCTCATGAGAGCAGTGAAAACAAAATCCCAGTGAGACTGGGCCATAATTTTACCCACCTGTCCACTTTGCTGCTCCTAGATAACCCTGAGGCACAATAGGGCCAGCTGACTGATTTGGGCATGATATAGTAAGAAAGGTTTTATTTAGGAGTCAGGAGGCAGCCTGCCATGAAGCTCATGTTCCTATGAAAAAGTGATTATTGGCTAGGCATAGTGGCTTACACCTGTAATGCTAGCACTATAGGAGGCTGAGGAAAGAGGATCCCTTGAGCACAGAATCTGTTCAAGACTGGCCTGACCAAGAGCAAGACCCCATCTCCACTAAAATAGAAAAATTAGCCAGGAGTGGTGGTGCACACCTGTAGTCCCAGCTACTTGGCAGGCTGAGGCAGGAGGATCACTTGAGCCCAGGAGTATGAGGTTACTGTGAGCTATGATGATGCCATGGTACTAAACTTGGGGTGACAGAGTGAAACTCTGTCTCAAAAAATAAATAAATAAGTAAAAAGTGGTTGTTCCTTTCTAGCCTCTGTTTCCTTCTATGTAGAATAGTGGAGGCCCTTCTAAAATTGACTTTAATCTACTGTGAAGATTATGTATTTGGTCAGTGGCTACCCAGATTCTTTGAAAGGAAGAAAAAGTAAGGTATACTTTATTTAGAGAGCAGGAAAGTTAAGTTCATGTTTAAGTTTATGTTAAGTTCTATTTATAGAGCAGGGAAGTTAAGTTAAGGGCTGGAGACCAGCCAATATGCAGACCACAGAGACAGACGGTCCAATCTGCTGGGTGATAAATTGCCAAATGGAGATGAGAAGATAAAAGAAGACATGGAGCTGGGTGAGGTGACTTACAACTATAATCCTAGCACCCTGCGAGGCCAAGGTGGGAGGACCACTTGAGCTCGGGAGTTTAAGGTTGCTGTGAGCTGTGATGATGCCACGGCACTCTACTGAGGGTGAGAGAGCAAGACTCTTGTCTCAAAAAAAAAAAAAAAGCCTAATGATATAGAAACTATTTTGGGGTGCTGCTATAAATACTCTTTCCAAGGTCTTATTGCCAGTGATTCTGATTCTGTAGGTATGGAATGGGGCTAGGAAAATGACATTATGAGGATCCCTTAGGTGATTTTGAAATAGGTCACCAGCAAATCACAATGCAGAAATTCTTTGTTGTATCACATTGCCTCCTAGGAGAAGAGCAGTCCAGACAGAGGAATCAGTGTGTGCAAAAAGCCAGGTATCATGAAACAAGAGCTATTTATAATCTGTGCTAGAGGATAGGATGACAGCAATGAATTACTAAGGATACCTGCTTTCAAGAAGCTCTAATTCTTCAGTCTTTTCATTGAAAAGACATTATGACATCATTTTTTAGAACAAATCAAAATCACCTATAGTTACCACCACGCTAACATAAAAATTATTTGAATATTAACCATTTTGTAGGTCAATTTTTAAAAAGTAATGATCGTATTATTTGGCATTTGCTATTTTCATGTGACATTTTACAAAAAATGTTTTTCATAATTTTATAGTCTTCATAATTACCATTTTAATGGCTACATTCCAGTGGGTTGATGTGCCATAACTATTAAATTGTTTCCTTAATATCAGGCACTTAGTTTGTTTCCAATTTTTGGCAGTACTTACATTCTTGAGGCTGTTAGCATTTTGTAGCTTCCTAGCATAACTTTACGGGAAACAAAGATGTTTACATTTTGAAGTAATAAAAAAGAAAATATCTAAATGCACAATTTATCTAAATATGCTCAGGCTAATCACTAGTATTAAAGAACAATAGTGAATAATCTATAGACTGCTAAGCAGTAATTTTTGATCATTGTTAATAACAATAATGCATTATTTTACTAAGGTTTACATGTACTTTATAAAAGTAGCTTTACTATATGAACATATGCATTATAACAATCTTATGAGGTAGGTAGGAAAGTTAGTATCCACTGATGTAAAAACCAAGAGAGGTTGTGTGACTTGCTTAAAAATACACAGCGACAGATTCAGAACTTGGATCCAGGTTAGCTGACTCCAAAGCTCTTTATTTTGTACTGTGATATCTTTTAGTTTAGGAGCAATACAAATTATAAAGCTATTCATGTTGGATCAAGTTCAGAAGAAATATGAGAGAGAAAAACTCTCAAATCCAGGCAAAGTCCTGGGATTTTATAACATACACTGTACTTCCTACAGACTGAATTGTGTCCCTTCTCCACCCATTTGTATGTTGAAGCCCTAACCTCTAATATTTCCGCATTTGGAGATGAAGCCAATAAGGAGGCAATTTAAGGTTAAATGAGATCATAAGAGTGGGGCCCTGATATAACAGGATACATGCCCTTATAGGAACAGACGTATACACATGCTCTCTCTCTCTGCACCATGTGAGGACACAGTGAGAAGGCAGCTATCTTTAAGACAGGAAGAGCCCTTACCAGAAACCGACTCAGCTAGACCTTGATCTCAGGCTTCCCAGCCTCCAGAACTATGAGGACATAAAACGTATGAATGTATATATATTTTCCTTTCTTTTTTTTTTTTAAAGACAGAGTCTCACTCTGTTGCCCAGGCTAGAGTGCCATGGCATCAGCCTAGCTCACAACAACCTTAAACTCCTTTGGTTCAAGTTCAAGCAATCCTCCTGCCTTAGTGTCCCAATGGCTGGGACTATAGGCGCCTGCCACAATGCCCAGCTATTTTATTTTTAGTTTAGATGGTTTTTTTTTTTTTTTTTTGAGACAAAGTCTCACTCTGTCATCCAGGCTACAGTGCAGTGGCACCACAGCTCACAGCAACTTCAAACTCCTGGACTCAAGCGATCCTCCTGCCTCAGCATTCTGAGTAGCTAGGATTACAGGCACATGCTACTGTGCCAGGCTAATTTTTCTATTTTTAGTGGAGACGGGGTTTTCACTCTTGCTCAGACTGGTCATGTACTCTTAAGCCTAAGACATCCTCCTGCCTTTGCCTCCCAGAATGCTAGGATCATAGGTTCATGTGAGCCACTGCACCCAGCCAATGTATATTGTTTAAGCTACTCAACCTATAGTATTTTGTTATGGCAGTTAAGCAGACTAAGAATGAGATTTTGATATTGAGAAGTGGATGCCATTGTAAAAATACTTCACAATGTAGAACCCACTTTGTAACTGAGTAGAGGCTGGATGAGTTTTGAGATGTAGTTTGGAAAAAGCCTAGATAACCATAAGCAGAAAGTTCCTAGAAATATGCATGTCAAGGGCAATTCTCATGAAGTTTCTGAAGGAAATGAGCAACATGTTATTTGATATTGGACAAAAGGTAATCCTTGTCATAAAGTGATAAAGAACTTGGCTGGACTGTGTTCTATTGTTTTGTAGAAGACAGAACTTGAAATGATAAAATGGGATTTCCAGCTGAGGAAATTTCTAAGCAAAGTGTTGGAGTAGCTTGGCTCCTCCTGACTGCTTATAATGAAATGCAAAAGGAGAGAGATGAATTGAAGAAGCAATTGTTCAGTAAAGGGGAACCCGAACTTGGGAGATTTGTAAAAGTCTCAGTCTACTCTACACATATTGTAAAAAGTGTGAAAGCTTGTTCTGAAGAGAACACCAAGGGTGTGGCTAAATAATCATTTGATTAAGAGAAAATGGGCCTGAGATAGTGGCTTACACATTCCTTGCACTCTGGGAGGCCAAGGCAGGAAGATTGCTTGAGACCAGGAGTTCCAGATCAGCTGGGGTGGCAAAGTGACAAAACAAACCAACTAATCAAAAAAGGGAAAATGACGTGACTCATGGATTTAATCAGCTATCTCAGCAGAAGCTAGGAATAGGATGGGATTATACCAGCAAAGACACTGTGAGTCTAAACTAAATGGGACAAAGTGGGAAGGAATGAAGGGAGGCTGCTGAACTTCGATCCAATAGGTCTAGACCACAGAGCTTTGGTTGCTAACATGTACTGGTCTGTAAGAGAAGAACAACTCTGAAGGTGACACACAGACAGGACTGCTATTCCCCCTATAAGCCCAGAGGACTAGGCTATTCCACCCTTGGGTTCAAATGGTGAAGCTGTCTTTCTAATTTGGATGGTCAGGATGGCTACGATCAGTGCCTCAGTGGTGGGTCTATCTGCAGAACTATGATGGTGATGCTGCCACCCCCAAGGAACCTAGAGAGCAAAGTATCCAACCAAAGAGGACTATTCTTGGACCTTAAAATTTAATAAAATTTGACTTGCTAGGTTTTGAAATTGCTTGGGAGCTATCACACCTTCCTTCTTTCCTTCTAACTTCTCTGTTTTGGAATGAGAATGTCTCCTCTAAGCCTATTCACAATTACAAGCATATTTTGGAAACGCATAATTTGTCTGGTTTTACACATTCATAGCTGGAGAGGAATTTCCCTCAGGACAAATCATACCTTGAATGTCATTCATATCTGGCTTGGGTGATATTTAGATGAGACTCTGACCTAGGACTTTAGAGTTGATGCTGAAATGAGTGACACTTTTGGAGCTGTTGGGATTGGGCTTTGCATGTGATAAGGACATGAATTTGGGGTGGTGGTGGTGGCTAATAGCAGAATGCTTTGGACTAAATTATATCTATCTCCCACAAAATTCTTATGCTAAAGTCCTAACTCCAAATTCGAATGTATTTGAAGATAGGGGTTACAAAGAAGCAATTATGGTTAAATAAGGTCATCAGGTAGAGCCCTGATGCAAGAGGATTGGTGTCTGTATAAGAAGATATACCATAGCATGCTCCCTCTTTCTCTCTCTCCCCACCTTACCAGAAACCAAATAAGCTACAACCATGATCTGGGACTTTTCAGCCTCCAGAAACATGAGAAAATAAACAAACATATGTTGTTTAAGCCATACAGTCTATGGTATTTTGTTACAGTAGCCTGAGCAAACTAAGATAACACACAAAGTAAAGATATAAGACTGCAGGTGGCGCCTGTGGCTCAAAGGAGTAGGGCGCTGGTCCCATATGCTGGAGGTGGTGGGTTCAAACCCAGCCCTGGCCAAAAACTGCATTTAAAAAAAAAGAAAGGAAAAAAAAAAAAGATATAAGACTGCAGTGGATTTGGTATTTAAGGACTAGAGGTAGTATCCTTTGGCTTTTAAATCACTAAATTCTACCAATGATTTCATTTTGCAACATTTTAAAGACCTTTTAGTCTCTTTAAGAGACAGTCATACCCTATTAAAGTACTCGAAATTCAATTAATATGGGAAGGGATATTTTAAGAACACAAACAGAAAAGAATTTTTGTGCTCACCCCTGTGATAGTGTGGTTCACAGAGCCTTGGCAGTTTAGTACGTTGTTTCTCTAAGGTTGTACAATCAACTGGGTTCTTTTAGAAACACAAGAGGGTCTTTAAAAAGACATTTACATTCAGTATTTAGTGTAAAACATCCTTTCCCAAAACTGCCAACAACCTCCAGTATATAACCACTGGCCACCTGTTCTTTGGAGATTGCTTTTGCATCATTACAAGCAAAGAAATCAATACTAGACCATTGATTTGGGGAAGAGACAAGATTGCACGGCAATAATACATAAAGTTAGTCAAGCACTATTTGTCAATTGTTCTGAAAGAACAGATAGTTCAATGGCCCTTTCTGAAATAGGCACTCATCCTGCATTGGTGATCTTGTAGCAATAAAGCCCCAAGATAGATAAGGCACCATAACCTCAATTGATGTAACAGCTCTCAAGTGGTGTACTGAATCTCAAAATACCTTGTTAGTCTCAATAGTAATGTATTAACTCAAATCCAGATACCCACTCTGCAGTTTACCCCTCAGTTTAATTTTAAAAGTGTGGGCTGGAGCACAGGGTCACTCTGCCAGGGCCACCATACCGTCAAGTAGTATAGATGCTGCAACTGCAGAGAATAGCTAGCTGAAAGTCTGTTCCAAACATATTCTGTCTTGATAGACAGGTAACGCCAATCTTTTACCTCAGCCATTAATTTACTAAGATACCATCTAGTTCTTCTACGCCAAATTAACATGTAAAAGTCATTTACATATATTAATTAGTTTTGAACCAGTGAATAGAATCAGTAAAAAGGGACTATGGGAACAGAGAATGTTACATTAAGTCTACATAGAGCTTCGTATTTTTCAAAACCCTTTCATTATCTCACTTGATCCTCATCTCAATCTCATAAAGTAGATGGATTATCATTGTAAACATCTGAAAGTGGAGGAAATTGAGCCTCAAAGATTGTTGTTACTCTCTTAAAGTAACCTAGTGAAGAAGTAGTGGATAGTGAAAGAAATGAACACTTATCAGAGACATTTTGTTCTTTTTTACTCAAACAACAGCCTAATGTCTCACCCACTATTATTGACAAGGCTACTGAGTGGCAGAACTAGGATTGGAACCTCAATCTTTTGGACTTAAAAGTCCATACTTAAGGGGGCTGTGAGTAGTGGCTCACACCTGTAATCCTGTAATCACACCCGTAGCACTCTGGGAGGCCAAGATGGGTGAAGTTGCTTGAGCTCAGGAATTCGAGACCAGCCAACTCAAGGGTGAGAAAAAATAGAAAAATTAGCCAAGCACTATAAAATGTGCTTGTAGTCTCAGCTACTCCGGAGGCCGAGGCAGGAAGATCACTTGAACCCAGAAGATTGTTTGCTTGGGCAATAGAGTGAGACTGTCTCAAAAAGAAAATAAAGTCAATAACTTATTAATTACATTGATGAAACTTATGGCTTATTGTTGCAGTAAATATAATTGGGCAAGAATTGTTGATGTCAAGATTTTTAGCTGTCTTGAAATAGTGGGTTGTCTAGAATGAGCAATACACACGTAAGAAATTAATAAGTGACATAATAGACAAAAGTGTAACCATGAAGTCAGAGACAGCTTTTTTTAACACCACTGCTTGCCATTTGTGTGATCCTAAACAAATTAGTTTATCTCTCTGAGTCTTCATTTTCCTCATCTATCAAATGGAGAAAAAGATATTAACCTCATAAAATTGATGTAAAGATCAAATTACGTAACATAAAGTTCCTGGCATATCAAAAAATATTAATTATCTCCCTCTGTAAAAATGTTTCTCTAGAAACCTGAGGAGGGACAGGTAGATAAGAGCTTCTTACTTGGTAGAAAATAAAGATGTAAACATGGTTACAGGTAGCCCTTGGAAACAGCTGCAGCTCAAGGTTTACCTACTTTAAGATGACTTCTTTGACTTCTAGAGTTTGATTCAAGGTCCTTCCAAACTCCCAAAGGATTTTTGTTTACCTATATCTCAGCATGCAGTATGCTGTTGTAATTGTCTCTTTATATGTGTTTCCTCCTCTAAATAATAAATAAGCCTCTTGCTTATAATATATAATCCACCTTATATGGGGTAAGGTGGATACTCAGTAACTTGCTGAATGGAGGAAAGAAAGGAGGAAAGGAGAATGGATCCATCCTCCTATGATTAAAATGTGTTAAGATTAAAATGAGATTTACATTATTTTCTTACCTTGACCGCATAGGTATTAAGTGGATCTTTTGCATATGAAGCAGTATAGTAAACTGCATCACCTGCCTCACAACATGGTTTGTCGCTGGTTAGCCTGAAGTCTGACCAACTGTCCACCCCAAAACGGAGCTGGTCCTTCTGCCCTGCCATGAAGAGGTCTTCGCATTTAATGGCCAGTTTCTTCAAGGCATCTGTATGAAGGCTTCGGATTTTACCCACCACTTCCTCCCGATTCTCGAGTCCTCGATAAAGTGCTTGTCTTTGTGGCTTCTGAATGCCTCGGCCCTGCCTACAAGAGGTACCACGTCGGCTGGACAAGGATTCCATGCTGTTGGAAAATCTATCCTTAATACTGAGAGTGGTTAAGCTGGAGATGCTATTTGCTGCCGAGGGGACAGGTCTCTCTTTGTGCAAAGGTCGCTCCAAGGAGTCGTAAGACTCAACATCTAGTCCCTTGAGTTCATAGCTGATGGAAGAGCCAGCACTGCTGGCATCCCAGTTGGGGTCGATATCATAGGTGGGATTAGCCATGACACACAGACTACTTTCCATGGATTTTTGGAGGTCTTTGGAGATTGGTTCTGTATTGGCTCTTATGATCATCTTCTTTGGCAGTGGAGGTGGTGTGGGTTGGGAAGCATTAGGTGGTTCTGGGTCTGTTTTTCCCCCAAAGGCAACTGTATCATCCAAAGCTCCCTTGGGCTGCCGTGGATGCTTGGGAGGTATCATGGCTGCTCTAGATTGCCCTGTATTAATTTAAAAGGAAGACAAAAAGAGAATAAGTAAAGTTTTCAATAGCATTTCATAATTGAAACTTGAGTAGAAATGAGTGAAGAAATGAGTCATGGAAATATAAGAATTAGTCAATGCCTTAATTCAAAATGGAAAAAGAAAACAACCAAAGAACAAATACCTAAACACTGAAGATATGAATGTAAGACTTGGTGAGAGCAACAAAAATGCATAATGTCTCACTCAGCATTTCTTTGCCAGAGGAACTAGTGCCCAAAGCAATGGGCTTTGTTTTCAAAAAGGAATCTGGATTTTCCAGTCCTGCCCCCAAGAGTGCTGTATTTACAACACCAGAATACTAAGGAATGACAGACACTCGAATATATTTGTATTGTGACAGAGTAGAGATGACAGCATTATAGATAGAGAAAATACTTGGAAGCATTATTAAAAACAGAACTGAAACTAGCAATGGGTCTATTAAAGGCTCAGAAGATACTATTTTGTTCTTAGCACTTGTAATTTATATATATGTACATATAGAAATAAGTATGTCACTTGTCATGTATATAGTATTTTCTAACACATGAATACAATTTCATAAGCTATGTTATTTTAATTCACTATGAATTCTGACATTGCTTAAACTAGTCATGTATCAGATTCCCATTACTGTGACAAGAGAACAGTGTACATGAGCAGTCAACTGCTGTTCCAAATACTCATTCACAAACTCTTACATGATTCTGTTTTATCTTGGGGGGTATATACATTATGGTTTGAGAGATGGTAGGTTTGAGTATCTTTTATAGGCCCTAGTTAGAGAACTACTACATCTATGCTTAGTTTTCAGCATTTATACTTAGAAGAAGATAAAATGCATATGTGAGTGTCAATTATACCTTCGGGGCTTATAATATAATAGGGAAGGGGACATTATTATTATTATTATTTTTTTGAGACAGAGCCTCAAGCTGTGACCCTGGGTAGAGTGCTGTGACATCACAGCTCACAGCAACCTCCAAATCCTGGGCTCAAGCGAGTCTCCTGCCTCCACCTCCCAGGTAGTTGGGACTACAGGCACCCGCCACAACGCCCGGCCATTTTTTGGTTGCAGCCGTCATTGTTGTTTGGCGGGCCGGGGCTGGATTCAAACTCGCCAGCTCAGGTGTACGTGGCTGGCGCCTTAGCCGCTTGAGCCCTAGGCGCCAAGCCGGGGACATTATTTTTTAAAGACAGAGAAATACACCACGAAACTTCCATAAAAGTTACTAAAATTAGTCATGTTATTATTAAGATGAGGCTTCTACACCGTGATCTCAAAGTTAGAACATAATGCTCTGTTAAGGGTTGAATTATATCCACCCCAAACATATATTGAAGTCCTAACTCCTGGTACCTGTGAATGCAACCTTATTTGGAAATAAAGTCTTTGTAAATATGATCAAGTTAAGATGAAGGTATTAGGGTAGGTCCTAATCCAATGAATGGTGTCTTTTTTTATTTTTTTTTGAGACAGAGTCTCAAGCTGTCACCTTGGGTAGAGTGCTGTGGCATCACAACTCACAGCAACCTCAAACTCTTGGGCTTAAGAGATTCTCTTGCCTCAGCTTCCCAAGTAGCTGGGAATAGAGGCGTCCACCACAACACTTGGTTATTTTTTTGGTTACAGTTGTCATTGTTGTTTGGCAGGCCCAGGGTGGGTGTGAACCCGCTAGCTCTCGTGTATGTGGATGGCATCCTAGCAACTGAGCTACAGGCGCCAAGATCACTGGTGTGTTTGTAAGAAGGAAAAACACCACGTGAAGACAGAGACATGCAGAGAGAATACCATGTGATGACAGAGGCAGAGATTAGAGTGATCTATCTGTAGACCAAGGAATGCCAAGGATTGATGGCCATCACCAAATACCAAGCAGCAAAAACAAAGGATTCTATCCAATGTCTCAGAGCTGTCCCTACTAATACCTTTCAAATTCCTAGTCCCCGTAACAGTGAGAGAATATATTGTTGTCTTAAGACACCTGTTTGGGAAACTAATGCATACTCCTACTGATGATCATACAGAGTAGAGGCTACTTGATGGTTGGGTGAATAATGAACAGAGTGTTAAAATCATGTGCTTGAAGCAATGCCAATAGTAAATAATAATATAAATTATGATTGTAATAATAATATACAGTCATTAATCACATAACTATGGGATAAGTTCTGGGAAATGCATCATCGTTCAAACATTACAGAGTATACTTATATAAACCCAGATGGTACAGCCCACTACACGCCCAAACTCTATGGTATATTCGGTTGTTCCTACCCTACATTTTATAGTTAACTCCCACAGCATGCTGAGATCAAATAGTATAGGTAGTCATAACACAATAGTATTTGTATATCTAAACATACAAAAGGTATAGTAAAATTACAGTATGAAAATAAGAGTCCGGAGCAAGATGGTGGCCGAGTAACAGCTTCCTTGCAGCTGGGCACAGTGAGACTGGGGAGACATGACTTCAGGCCAGAAACATCCTTTTGGGGACACAGGGAGATAGCGTTGAGACTTCTGGACCCCACGAGGAAGGCAAAAGCAGTGGAGAACTGGCAAGTGGTTGCGTGTGTTCGTTCGGTCTAATCCTGCCGGCAGCTATTAAATACAGCAACAGTGAGATTGCAAACTGGAAAGGCCTTACCTGTGAGCTCTTTGGGTTTTTTGGACTTGGCACTCAGTTGAACTACATTAGGAGAACTTGGGCAAGAGTGGGGAGGTCTTTGAGTGTTGTCTAGGGCCCCAGACTGAGCCACCAAGCCAGATGGAGCTACCAGTGTTTGGTTGTGGGCCGTGTGGAGCCATTGTGGGAGAAATGCCCTGGCAAGCTCCACCCTCAGGGTCACAGAACAAGCATTGGGTGGGAGCGAGTAATTTAGTGACTGAGCAGCCTAAAGGGGGGGGACTGAGACGCCTAGCAGCCTTAGCCCTCAGGGGCATAGAGTGAGACTGGTTTTGGCATACTGGGTAAGGGGATAGCCACTTAAGGAGTGATCCTAGCGACAAGCGCTTTCCTGGGAAAGCTTCTGCTTAGCCCAGGTTAGCAATTTAAAGTGCCTTCTAAGCGGGCTGAGGAGGATTTAGGCTATCCACCCTGAGGGGTTTGAGAAATCATTAGAGGCCTCCAGTATCCATTTCATATAGCTGTATCAGCATTGTGATTAACATATCGTACCCCAAAAGATCACCTGTTGCCCAGACAATATTCAGCAAACTATATATACTGCTTTGTTTTTGGTTTTGTTTTTTTCTGTTTTTGTGTTTTTAATTTCAACATTTTCCCTATAGATTTTTCTTTTCTTTCTTTTATTTTTTCATTTTTCTAGTTTAAATATAATTTTCCATTGTTGCCTTTTTCAACAATTAGAACTTCATTTTTGCTAATGTTTCTACCCCTATTATTTGGTTTTTCCCCAAATTTTATCCTGTAAAGTTTTTGGTTTGCTTGTTTTGGTTTGATTTATTGCATTTTTGTCTTTCCTCTCTACTTGGTGGAGGTGGGGTACTGTGTACAAATAGGCTGGCAAAGAGCTGCTGACCTAACCACCCAACCTGGCACCCCCAGAGGTTGGGGGTTCTTAAGGTTGGGTCAAAGTACCCTACTGTCCACCTATATTGCTCCTGTCCCCCTCTTTCTGTGCCTCTCTTCTTTTTGTCAATAGTTGCTTCTACCTACCCCCTCTTCTTTCTCCTTTTTTTCCTTTTCTTTTTTCCCTTCTTGCTCTTCTATCTTCTCATCCTTCTGGTCCTGTACCAAAAGGACTCATGGAAACCCTAGTCCAGAGGCATGGTAACTTAAAGAGCAGGAGGAAGTGAATCAAAATTAGGGCAAGGAAACAGATAAAAGAAATTACTCATGAGGAAGAATCAGCAGAAAACACCTGGCATCATGAAAAACCAGTCTAGAGCAACCCCCACAAGGGACTGTGAGGTAGCTACTACAGAGGATTCCACCTATAAGGAAATGTTAGAAATGACAGAAAAGGAATTTAGAATACAGATGATGAAAGCAATCAAGGAAATGAAGGAAACAATGAAGGAAACTGCTGATAAAGTGGAAAATAAACAAAAGGAAATCCAAAAACAGAATCAATTAAGAGATGAACACTATGAAGAATATAAAAAGGATGGATATAGCAGAGCTGAAGGAACTGAAGCAGTCAATTAGGGAACTAAAAGATGCAATAGAAAATATCAACAATAGATTAGACCATGCAGAAGAAACAATCTCAGAGGTAGAGGATAAAGCTCTTGAGATAACTCAGATAGTTAAAGACGCAGAAAAGAAGAGAGAGAAAGCAGAACGTTTGCTGACAGAATTATGGGACTGCATGAAGCGTTCAAACATACGAGTCATAGGTATCCCAGAAGGGGAAGAAGAATCCCCCAGGGGATAGAAGCCATACTAGAGAATATTATAAATGAAAATTTCCCAAATATCACCAAAGATTCTGACACTCTCCTTTTAGAGGGATAGCGAACCCCAGGTGGCCTCAACTCTAACCAAGCTTCCCCAAGACACATTGTGATGAACCTGTCCAAAGTCAAGACAAAAGAAAAGATTCTTCAAGCTGCCAGGAGTAAGCGCCAGTTGACCTACGGGACAAATCCATCAGGGTGACTGCAGGCTTCTCTAATGAAACTTTCCAAGCAAGAAGACAATGGTCATCTACCTTTAATCTACTTAAACAGAACAATCTCCAGCCCAGAATTCTATATCCTGCGAGGCTAAGCTTTAAAATTGACGGAGAAATCAAATCATTTACTGATATACAAACATTGAGGAAATTCGCCACAACACCACCAGCTCTACAGAAGTACTTCAACCTATTTTACACACGGACCATCAAAATGGATCAACAGCAAAGTAAGAACTCAGAAATTGAAGGACAGAACCTAACTTCTACACTGATGCAAAAGATAAAACTAAGCAATGGACTCTCACAAAATAAGATGAATAGAACACTACCACACTTATCAATTATCTCAATAAGTGTTAATGGCTTGAATTCCCCACTGAAGAGGCACAGATTGGCTGACTAGATTAAAAAACACAAGCCATGCATTTGCTGTCTGCAGGAAACACACCTAGCTTCAAAAGACAAATTAAAACTCAGAGTTAAGGGTTGGAAGACAATTTTTCAGGCAAACGGAATTCAGAAAGAAAGAGGAGTAGCAATCTTATTTTCAGATACATGTGGATTTAAAGCAACTAGAGTCTAAAAAGACAGAGATGGTCACTTTATATTGGTCAAGGGAAAAATACAACAAGAAGATGTTTCCATTCTAAATATTTATGCACCCAATTTAAATGTTCTCAGATTCTTGAAACAGACTTTACTCAGTCTGAGCAATATGATATCCTATAATACCATAATAACAGGGAACTTTAACACTCCTCTTACAGAGCTGGACAGATCCTTTAAACAGAAATTAAACAAGGATATAAGGGACTTAAATGAGACCCTAGAACAACTGTGTTTGATAGACGCATATAGAACACCCCATCCCACAGATAAAGAATATACATTCTTCTCATTGGCCCATGGAACATTCTGCAAAATTGATCATATCCGAGGACACAAAACAAACCTCAACAGAACCAAAAGAATGGAAATTTTACCTTGCATTTTCTCAGACTGCAAGGCACTAAAGGTGGAACTCAACTCCAACAAAAATGTTCAACCCCACACAAAGGCATGGAAATTAAAGAACCTTCTGTTGAATGACAGTTGGGTGCACGACGAAGTAAAACGGGAAATCATTAACTTCCTTGAGCATAACAACAATGAAGACACAAGCTACCAAAACCTGTAGGATACTGCAAAAGCAGTTCTAAGAGGAAAATTTATCGCTTTAGATGCCTACATTCGAAAAACAGAAAGAGAGTGCATCAACAAACTCACAAGCCATCTTATGGAATTGGAGAAAGAAGAACAATCAAAGCCTAAATGCAGCAGAAGAAAATAAATATCCAAAATTAAATTGGAGATCAATGAAATTGAAAACAAAAGAATCATTCGGAAAATTAATGAAACAAGGAGTTGGTTTTTTGAAAAAATAAATAAAATAGATAAACCTTTGTGTAGAGGACTGGACACCATGCTTGCAAAGGACAGTTACTGATTCTTATCACATTAAAAGGAAACACTGAGAACAGGACAGTCTCCTGGCAAGCCTAGAGACGTTTCCTGACTTGGTGGCAATCCCTCAAGTAACTCAGTGTTCCAGAAT
>CAUYRH010104513.1:0-19445 GCA_963574655.1 Perodicticus potto
GTTTATCTGTTGAACTGTTATTAAAAATGTATTCTCAAATCAGAGGGGGGTGGGGTCTTGGGGCCTTGGTGTGTGCCACACCTTTTGGGGGCAAAACTCGATTGTAAGAGGGACTTTACCCAACAAATGCAACTAGTGTAACATGGCTTCTTATACCCTCAATGAATCCCCAACAATAAAAAATAAAATAAAATAAAATAAAAATTCTTAAAACATTCACTAATTCCTTATAGAGATCACAGGAAGAGAGAAAGGAAAACATATTTTTATTCATTTTGTTTATGCTGTTTCTATATAATGCTCCTAATTCACTGAGTTCTAAAATAAATCTTGAAATCTAAGCTTTAGCTTTTATTTTTCAGGTGGCCTCATTTTGCTCTTCATCTTTCTAAATAATTGTCATCCCACCCATTACCCCTATAGTTCCGCACCTTATTTTGTGAATAGATAAAAGGGAAGCTTTTAGTGGTTTCTGTCCCAAATTCTCTGGCCTGTTTCTGGTCTCAGTTTTTATTGCCAAAGGCGTGAAGATCAAACGATGCTCAAGTGTTTACTCCCTTGTAACAAATCCTCTCCCAACAAAGAAGTTCATTATTTACATCTAACATGAAAGAAGAAGTTCCAAAGCAAAAGGCGTACATCAGACAGATGCAAGTGATAGAACTTCCTTGCCCTACACTCATGGAAGTTAACATCATCAGCACTCAGTCTAAATATCCTCAAGAACAAAAAACATACCTTACAGAGGGGGCCAAGCTTTGGCTTTCTCAAGGAATTCCTTGGCTTCCCCCATACCTTCAATCTTTCCCGACAGTGTGGTGACACGGGCTCATTTCACAAGCACAAAGATCTCATGACAGCTCATGGAAACAGGAACCGTTATTTACCCTGGAAAGAATGAAACAGCAGTGGTGCCCAGAAGTCGATAGCACTACAGGCAGAAAATGGAGCTGTGTTGTTAATCTGTTATTATTGTAATAACTAATGGAGAGAAATAAAATGAAGTACCAGAGCTTACTCAAACTGGGAGGTTTCTGATGCTTGCTGTAAGACACTGGTTTCTCACAGTTCCTGGTATCATCTGACTTCTTAATGAGTTCACAATTTAGTAATCCTGCTATGGCATTAGTTTTCCACATGCATATCCCTGGCATTTAAGTCAACTCAGCAAATGAACAAAACTGAGGTACCCCACTGGGTCAAGTTTATTTCGACCTAAGGGAAAGCAATGATTATCTTCCTATTCCTTTATCAAATGTATTAAGCCCATGATAAAATTTGTTTGAATGACATCTTTCACACTCGTCACATCAGTCTATTTTTTTTGTCTCTGCAATATCACCGTCCTGTTGCTGTCAGAACCAGGTTCCTCTCAATCATATTTACCCTAATCAGTATAATATTTCAATGATATTTACACTAATCACTTGCTGCTTAGCCAGATACCATTATAGATATTTAACCATTTAACCCATTTGTTGACTATACTCCTTGTTGGTGTGCTAATATGACAAACTCATGTTTTCCATCAAGACTACACACATGGATATCTAGATCAGGAGCTAGATCTACATAATTCTACCTATAAAGGTCATCAGAAGAGTGAATATGCGGTTTTTAGGATGACCTATATCCAGAGGCCCCCATATGATTATTCACTCATTCGTGCTAGGAAGCTACTCTGCTCCCTTTTACAGGAATGCTGTTGCTGCTAGAGGACCAGTGGTGTCTCAGACCCTATCGCATGGTGAAGCCCTGATGAAAGCACCTGGTCCAAAGCCACAGCTCACCCAGATCTCTGTCCCCATACTCTGGTACCAACTTAGATCAGGAAGTTGTTACGGGAAAGAAACTAACAGGCCTGACAATTTTGAAAGTGAGGCACAGAGAGGTTAAGAGATGCTAACACGTTTTCATCTGCATCTCCTCTTTCCTGAATCCCAGACCTGCATCTCTACTTGGATTCTTTAGACATCTCATACTCCACATATACAAAAAGAGACTCTTCATCTCTCCCTCCAAACTGAGCTCTTCTTTTGTGTGTCTATTATGGGTTCCAGCATACCATATTCTCTTAGCCAACAAAATCAGCCAATTCTTGCTTTTAGCTTGTGAATACATTCCCTTCTTTTAAATGACACAGCTGGGAGATTTGCCAAGCCCTATTTCTTCATACAGATGAACGCAAGAACTTCCTAACTCATCTTCATGCTTCTAGTCTTTCCCCCTTTAACTGCATTCTCATCAACATTTATCTATGATCCACTCATGGCATTTTGCTTCTTAATGGCTGACTCTAACAAAAAGGATAATGTTTAAGGACTTTAAAAATGGTAAAAAGTCCTTCAAGACCTGCCCCAGCTTGGACTTTACCTCTATCATTCTCTCTTACACACTCTATAATACCTCTCTCACATTCTAATTCATACCCCACATATAGAATGTCTTATTTACTCAATGAACTGTATTTCTTGCTCTTTTTAAGCTCTTGAGATCCTGTACATGAAACATATAAAATTATCTTCCCTACTTATTTACCAGTAAACTCCTACAAAGGAAACCAGAGACATGCTAGGTTTCAGTTAAGCAAGGAGGCAGAGAAAGTATTCTGCAAACAGGTGGAAGAAGTTTGGGCGTGAAAGAGAATACAAATAGAGTTGGGGAAACACAGAACACGTAGGAAAGAGACATCAAGACCAACAAGTGAACCACGTTTATTTTCTTTATAGCATTTATCTCAGTTTATTACACACCCCAAAGGAGTATAGTCTAACCCATCTCACACACTGCAAGGAACGTCAGTGATGGCAGGGTGGACATTCCTTATTCAGAAAGAAACTGTAGCTTCTGGTGCCAGACCGTCTGGGTCTGAAAGGGGCCTCCACAACTTATCAGATGCAATGTATAAGGATGAATCCTATGAAATTACCATTTTTTATAGGTAAAAATGTTAAAATACCAGCAAGTTCATAAGATTCAACCAAATATTTAAAACAATTCTCACAGATACTTCTAAGCCATTACCCCTCAGGCCTCTGGTATAACAGCATCATTTGTTAAACTTCCTATTACTCAATTATATTTTCTCATTCATGTCCTCTTATTAATCTCCTGATTCCTCTAGAACAGGTGGTCATGACTGGAACACTTGGTGACAATCTTTAACATATCCCTTATCCTCTCACCATTGTGGGTAACTTCAGTATCCATCTACACAACCCATCCAATAGTCCATGAATTCTTCACCTTCTTTACCTGCACGATCACTGACATCCAAGGCCATTCCCTAAAATCAATCACCAAATGAGGCTGCTTCTTAGCCAATAAGTGAAGATGACCACAGTGTCTGGTCCTTCCAGTCCTCTTGTGTCTCTGCCCTCGCTACCTCTGCTCTTCAGTCCCAGGAAAGCTACAGATCCCAGAACCCTCCCCCAGCCTAACTGCTTTCCCCAGCTGGGATGATGGCAGCACTTCTCTAATATCTTCAACTACTGAACCTCTGCCTTTTTGCTTCACTGTTCAACCATCCCCCAAAACAGGATCAATTCAAACATACACTTTGTATTCTATATATTTCTGTGACCCACCTGTTGAGTTCAGTTGAAAAAAGCCAGCTTTTAGAATGGTGCCACTATAAATTTGTGGTCCTCAATCTCAAGTAGGCCATCAACTCTGCTCAGGTCCTACTCATTCTTGCTTGGTTTGCTCTACATCCCCTTCTTAAATACTTCTGGAACTACCTTTGTGCACTTTCTTCCAGTTCAGGCATCCTTTCTCTGACTCAAGGTCTTGCTCTCTACACATGGCCCTCACCTTATTTCAGGACTCCCAGGACCTTGCTCCTTTATTTCCTATCTCCTTTATTTCTTAAATCTTTAACTTCTCATTGCCTATTAACTCTTTCCCCTGAGCCCAGAAACCTATTTAAATCTTTCACCAAGTTAAAATTCTTATTTTTGCTTCTTGAACCTGGGATGGCCCCTAGAAGCCGTCCCTCCCTTCTCTTCCAAGCTAAGTCTTGTGCTTACTTTTCACCTTTCTTGTGCTTCCCACTGACTTTACAACAAGCCATGATCTCATTTCTGCCCTGGCCATTGCACCAAAAACTTCTCAGATAAGATCACCAGTCAACCGCATAATGGATATGAACCAAATTTCCCTTCCAGTTTTTTTCTTATTTCTCTATTTTTTCCTTTCCAGTTTCCCTAATGGGCTCCTCTTCTATAGTTTACCCCTTCAATGTTTGTATTCATCAAGGCTTCACCTTTGGCCATCTGATCTTGCTATATACATTCCTTGTGTAATTTCATTTGCTTTGGATTTTAAGCACTATTGATATGCGGTGACTCTCACATATGTATTTCTAGCCCAGATTCTCTTGGCCAAATTTATTTGGATAGCCCACAAAGACTTAAACCCCATAAATGTCAGTCAGTCATTTTTTCCCCTAAACTATTTCTTTCTTTTTCCAAACTGATTATCAGTGTGTACCAAAAATATATCTTAATGACTTACTTACTTCATACTGCCATTTAGCAGCTAAATAAGACAGCAAGATAGGCCCTTTATCCCAAGCCCTTTTTCTCACTCCTACCCCCAATTACACTGTAGGCTATGACATACCAAATTTCTTTAGTTTGCCATTTTCTATTCAAAGAAGACTAAATACCAGGAGTCTTTGAAAATGCTGCTCTCCTGCCTGGAATTTTCTTCCTATGTTCTTTTCAGTTCTAAAGACTTTAGGAGAAGCCTCATCCCTAAATTCCCATGCAAGCCTAGTTGCCCTTGATTGCTGCATTTTAAGAATATGCTAAAATCATTTATTTCTTCTACAAGGATCTCCAGGGTAGAGATATCTCTCTGATGAACAGCATGTTGCTTGGTACAAGTTCAGCTAGAAGTACCGAAATTACTGTGGTGCTTTCTTGATTCTCCCAAGCACTGCTATTCTTATTTGTAAATTCCACTCTTTTCGTTGTTAAAACCAGGTGAACTTTCCTGAGCATGCTATGTCTCTTTCACTCTCCATCGCCCTCAAAGTCCTGTATATAAAAGGCACTCCAGAAGTATTGGTTTAACTGAGCTGAAATGAACAGAGACAAAACTCCCATACCCACACCTTCTGTCCCGGGGATCTTTTCATGGGGTTCTATAGTTCACAGCTAAGGTGAACTTTTAGCCATTACCAATGTTCAAAAGAGTGTTATCAGAAAATGTCCTGATTGCTTTTCAAGCTCTGGATGTGTCACAAGAGACCACTCTAATCACGAGGGTGGGACCTCCTATCCAGGTGTATGGACTCATGTTATTTCTTTAATTTGTAAAACAAGAAGGCAGGGTGGGACTCTTTGTGGACTAAAACATTCATTTGACCCACTGGATCATTATGTCCCATATTTCCTCCTGCAAGACATTAAATTTAAGCTTCAGGCTTTTCTGTCCTATTTTCATTGCCCCCAAAGTGAATATTTCTATTCACTCCTCACAAGAAGCTTCAGTCTCAATGTATGTGAAGTACATTGTGCTCTCTGTGAAAAGAATGATGTAAACACAAGGCATTATTACCATTCTTATCCTCTAGATAACCTCATGAGGTAAGTATTAATGTCAGAGGAAATAATATTTTACAGGCATAGAAGTCATCTGATTTGCTCAAAGTCAAAAGTGGTGGGAAAAGCCAAGAACATACTCCAAGAATCTTATATTTAAATCCATTACTAGACCTAATCCAGGCTTTTCAAAAGTCCTTCTGAGAAGGTGAAGTGCCTGAGAACTTTATCCTTTCTTTTTTGGACTGTTCTTGGCCGATCCCTCTTTCCTTTTCTTATCATTTCTTCTCAATAGGGGACCCAAAAGAGAATACAGTGGTTACCTAGCAGCCACCCAAAGCCCCACCCTGTAGGATCTGGGGCAACACAGAGGGTTCAGTCAGGGCTCTCAATCAAGGCAGCTCAGGACTCTGCCAGCTTGAGTTAATTCAGTTCAAGTAAATCGCTGTGTCGTCCAAATATGGCATGCTCTGTTGAATTAATAATTCTCTTCAGTTACATCGTGTACAGAGAGCCCATATAACTCCATAGAGATCCTGCTCTCCAAACAGTTTTTCAAATCTGACATGTTACTTTTATGAGGGCAATTCTGACTAAGTCTACAAAGCTTTTGATGGGCCCCTGAACAACAGTAATCATTTAAGGAGGAATAGAAATCGGCTAGACTGAATTATTATCTAGTTCTAAGCACTAAAACTTTGCATTGCCAAAAAACCTCCTCCAAACCCCCCAAAATTATCTAGAAGGATTCATACTTTCATTTGAGAAGAACAATAGGAAGGGGAAATGGGGAATGAATAAAAAAATGAAGAAAGAAAGAGAAAGAGGAAAAGGAAAAGGTAAAAGAGAGGGCAATAAAACTTTTCTTTGTGAAAAACCCAGCCACTTGTCTCCTACATTTAAGGAGAGGTGCAAAGGTTTGCTAAGGTGCTATAGCTGGTCACTGACATGTTTAGATCCTGTAGAAAGGGCACAATACGTCATTTATAACAACTGATTAAGGACTGATTATACACTAGACACTGGGGATACAGAGATGAAATGAAGCCAGGTGTGGTGTTTCATGCCTGTAATCCTAGCACTTTGGGAAGCTAAGGCAGGAGGATTGCTTTGAGTCCAGGAGTTCAAAGATGAACTGAAATGTAAAAAATCATAATTTACTGAGATAATAACTTTAATTCTTTATAGGCATCTACATGATGGAAACAGAGGACAAGAAACTTGAAAAGTCATTAGGTCTTTATTTTGCCTTTCTTAACCTCAGTTCAGGTAGACAGCACAGTGTAGAGGGAAGATTTATAATCTAGAGATAACACACTGCATTTCATTGACACAAAGACCACATTCCTCCTTCCCACTGGTTGACTCATAATTATATCACCCGGTGGTATGCCAGAAAATAGTTAACTGTCTCTCTGTTAAAAAAAAAAAAATCATTATTTGTAGCATTTGCTGATTTCCATGGTACAAATATTTCCGTAATAGTTGATTTCACACTATTAACTTGACATCAGTGAACCCAGAGCTGTGAAGAGAACAGATATGAATAACCTTGAGGACAAATAAACACAAAATATAGTACAATAATTAGGAAGTGAGGAGTTTTGACCCCTTGTTATCTTTGTTTTAAAAATAGTTTCATTGCAAGTTGAAATAATTTAATTTTAACAACCAACTCACAAAGTTTCTGAAAATTTAATAGTCATGAGTTGGTAAGGGCCAGTTCCAACATGCCACAGGGTTCTTATCCTAAGCATGCCAGAGAGTTGAGGTAAAAATGGTGACCCATGTTGTTCTAAAAGCTGTTCCTTGAACTGTTCCCTAAGCATATCACCCCCTTCTATTCTCTCCTCGCCTACTCCAGGCCAAGATCAGAAATAACTAATGCAGGTTAGTTGTGCCCCTCCTTCTGCCCTCTTCTCTGCCTCCAATGGCCCTCAGTAACTGACACCAGCCCTCCTCCCGGAAGAGTGTCTGGCCTGGTGCTGAAGTCCAACAGAACGTGCTGTTGATCACTGTTAACTTTATAAACATTCAACAAATGGGGCTACTATTACTAAAGTCATTGAGGGCTCTCCCCTCTATATCTATGGTTGGATTCAAGATGCCATTTGTAGATGGCATTTTCAAGGTTTAAATTTTTCTTAGTATTAGCAGATTTTAAGGCTAGGCAGGTGGATGGTGCAGAAAGAAAGGGGCACTGGTAAGGGAGGCTCTTCAGCCCAGGAGATCTGCCTAGCATTGACCTTGTCAACCTCCAGCCATTTCAAGTGCCCAAGCCGAGCCTGTGTGGCCTGGTCTAGGTTAAGAAACATTTCCAAAAGGACTTACTCATCTACAAGTTGTAAGCATTTTATTTTATCTGAGAGATATTGTTACAGATACACTTGTAAATATAAATTTCTCTCTTAAAACACAAACAAATGTGGAAAAGTATCTGGAAGTAATTCAGAGAAAGCTACAAGTTCCATATTTACTTCAGTTCTAGAGGAGAATTAGTCATGATCTTGAGAGAACCTGCTGCCATATCCACAAGGCACTATGCAGGAAGCAGCATGTGCTGTGGCACCTGACTGGGCAACAGAGATAAACGCGACAGCCTACGCTGATAAGAACATGTTCAAACTGTCACCCTTGATAAAAATTGTAAAACTCCCACATATATGACGAACAAAAGAAAGATGGTCATAAACCGCTTAGACCCAAAAGAACAATATCTGGCTCATATATTTGCTGTTTCACAATTTAAGTTCATATATCCTTTATCTCGCAGTGGAGGGTACTTGATCATTTGGCTGGTGGTATCAAAATTTCTTCAGAAAACATTACTCTCCTGGACCAATGTAATCAAAAATACATTTATTTATAAATTTACTTTATAAATTTATGATTTACCGTAATTTATTTGCATATACAATGAACCTAAAAATATTAGGCACTTCAATAAATCAATGAAAAGGGTCACACTCCTTTTTTGTTTGAAGAACAATTTTCATTTTGTTTTTTTAAAACTTTATTAAAATTAATATGAGGGTACAATTTCTAGTGAAGAACAATTTTCATATACAAAGTCTCTAAAGCCTAGGAAGTTGTTGTGTCTGTGCTACAGAACTGATGTTCAAGTGATCTAATGTTAACTTCAGAAAGAGATTTCTGATAGTTAATGGAAACAGTAGATATGATCCCTCCTGGGCAGTCTGGTACTACCTGGGCCCTTCAGTATCCTCGGGCCCTACAAAAGCTTCCTCTATTTATCTAAATGTTCTAGACAAATATCACCATTTTCTTTATGAGTTTCTCATTGAGAAACACAGGTTGGGAAGCACTAGCTTAGAAAACAAATTTTCTTTTGGTCCCACACACACATAGAGAAGATCACAAGAAGCTGATTCAATGTCAGCATGATACTGTACAAAAAGTAGAATTAGGCTACTAGAATCAAATACTTTTATTTATTTATTTATTTATTTATTTATTTTTTGTAGAGACAGAGTCTCACTCTATCACCCTCAATAGAGTGCTGTGACGTTACAGCTCACAGCAACCTCCAACTCCTGGACTCAGGCGATTCTCTTGCCTCAGCCTCCTGAGTAGCTGGGACTACAGGCGCCCGCCACCACGCCCGGCTATTTTTCTGTTTTTGCAGTTCGGCTGAGGCCGGGTTTGAACCTGCCACCTTCGGTATATGGGGCCAGTGCCCTTCTCGCTGAGCCACAGGCGCTGCCCAGAATCAAATATTTTTACAATGATAAAATGACCAATCTCTGAGAAGCACATGACAATTATAAGCGTAGTTGCACCTGACAACATAACCCCCAAATATATAAAGCAAAAACTGAAAAAAGTGAAGGGAATAACAAATAATTAAAAAAAAAAAAAGATGTGGGTCCTGGCTCAGGCTTCCTCACTCTGTATCTCTGAGCCCTGAGCACATCGCTTTACCTGTCAGGACTTTGACTGGCTTACTGCAATATGAGTGGATTGTCCTTGCTTCTCTTTAAGGGTCTATCCAAGTTGAAACCCCTGTCTTGCACTGGGCTAGGCAATGTGGGGGAAATAGAGTAAACACAGATCTGTCCCTCTTCTCAGGGAACCAGTAAGCTAGCTGGAGGTAAGATTACCAATGAAGATAGGTATCACTAAGTAAAAATGAAATATAACTGAGTTGTTAATAGGTTAGGCTTCACCTCATCTCCCCACCTGGCATCCTTGCTTTCTGCCCTAGCACTTTTGCATCTTTCTGCCTTCTCCTACCTCCCATTTAGTGCCCCGATCAGAGTGGACCACCTTCACTTTGCTGAACTTTCCATGTCCCCTCTTAGCCTTTCCAACAAGCTGTTCCTTGATCTGGGAAAACCCTCCTCCCCCTGTTTACCTTGCTCCCTTGGGTAACTCATAGTGCTCTTTAAGACTCTGCTTATATGGTGCATCCTCTAGAAAAATTTCCTTGACATCTCCAAACCACAATGCTAAATTTAGTGCTGCAACGATAGCCCTTGCCACTCTCCTATTATTAGAGCAGAAGTTCTCTGAGGGCAGGGGTCCCAGCCCACTTTACCTTCACTGCTTTCCTACTTTCTAACTGTGTCTAATAGAAATACTCTACAAATGAACTGTGACATAAGAAAAGAGGTTGATAAACCTGGAGATATTTGACATCTAGAAAGGAGACAAGGCAAGATCCCTGTCATTGTCTTCAAATATGTATAAATATCTTGGAGGAAGAAGAATATTTATTCTGTGTAATTTCAGAAAGAGGTACCAGGACCAAAAGTGTAGGTTCTGAGGAGCATTTCTTTTTTATCAGAACAATGCGACAATGAACTTCCTAAAACATAGAACATGAGCTACTCTGGCTGGTCTTTAGCTGCTTTTCACAGGATGGGTTCACAGTGGGCTGGCAAAAATGGACTGGATCACCTGGTCTTCTTGCAAAGTTAAGATTCTCTGACTAATTAAATTCTACTTCTTGGCACCTGGGTATTTATATGTAGGATAAAAGTCATTCTGGATACATATAAAAGAAGATCGAGGGGTATATTTTAATATGTATATATATGAGGCTGTCACCCCATGGAGTATTGAGGCAAAGAAACGTTGATAAGACTTTAAACAAAACAAACAAAATAATGCAACCCACCAACCCAGCATTTCAAAGCAGGGACAACACCCGCAAAAGACAGGACTGGTTCCCTTTGGGCATTCTCCATACCACCTCTCTCATCCTGGAGGAGGCAATCTAACTTTACAACTTTCAAGAAACTTCCCATTAGAAGTGGTTTCAACTTTAGATTTATTGCATTTTCCAAGGTTACGTCATTTGGGCTGTGCATAATCCAGAGAGGCTCAAGGGGGCCACACTATAAACCATTACAATAAATATTAACGAATATCGTGCCTGATAAAATCCGCAATCTGCACACACACACATGCATACACCCACACAAAATGGGACTTTTCACCTTATATGGTTACTTTTTAAAATAGACTCTTTTTACGTTTCGCTTTGTTGATCTGCCAAACACACAGAGTACATTGACTTTAAAAACACCAATTAAAAATATTAACAACACAAAAATATATAAACAGTGGTTTAGAGCCAAGGGTACATAAATTGACATGGATTCAGATAGTAAGTAAACATAAAATGAATAACAGAAAATACTACATCATCCAAAAGGAAGCAAGAACAATAGCCTTGAAACTGAAAGTGATTGCCTCATCCCAGTACCCCAACTGCAGACTCTCCCACCTTGAGAAGGCCAGCTGATGATTAGGAGGCAGGCAAAGTGAGGAGGGACAGACAGAGGACTAAAGAATGATTTGAGTAAGACCTGCAGGAGGTGGGAAGGAGATGGTTCATTTCACACTATAATCTACGGGAGCCCCATGGTCTTTTATATCCCTAATCAAGAATGCCTCTTCTACAAAGTTCTAAATCCTGGACTTTGCATAAACATCTGGGCTGCCTAACTCAAGAGAGGCCGCAAAAGAGGGCTGGGCTGAGAATTAGTCTTTGGACTGACATCCAGGTTCTGCCACTTAACTTCTCACAACCTTTGTTTCCTCATCTGTAAAATGGGATCCTAAAACCTACCTCACTGTGTTATTGAGGGTAATAACTAAAAGCAGGTGTATAAAGGTGACTAGCTAGAAACAACACTCAGAAACCTTCACTGAAGTTTGGAGAGAAAAGAACGACTGCATTTTGCTGTGTATAATTTATGCTGGTGTGTTGGGCCCAAACTTTCAGGAAAAGATATTTCATTTTGATTTTTTAAAGGAGGGTGGAAGTGGCCACACAGTGATGCCTCCTTCTCTTGTGAGAGGCGTGATGCATGGAGCTGGCTGCTGAGAGTGGTCCAGGTGGCCTGAGGACCCAACCTCCCCCAAGGGTCCCCTCCTGGCCCACCCTCATCCCCACATCCTCTCATTTCCTATTCCCACTTACGCCCGTCGTGGGAACGTGGCCACAGCTGCTCTGCTGAGAACCCTGGTGAGCTTATTTCCCAGGAAGCTGGTGTGAGGGGTTAGCGCTGGCCCTGCCTGCCTCAGGCTCCAGAAAGCAGATTCTTGCCCTTTTCAGGCTGTGGTGCCAAGGAAGAAGTCTTCTCTGATGATACCCCAGTGAAGCGCTCTGCATGTACATTTCTCTTTAGTGACTAGACAGTGACCTCCTTTAGCCATCCATACCTTGGGTACTCAGTAACGTCAGAAAGAACAACATCAGCCTTTCCCAAACTTGCAAATCCTACAAATCACCCGGGGACTGGTTAAAATGAAACTCTTGAACCACATCCAAATGCACTGAATCAGTTCTCCAGGAGAAAGATCTAGGTGTATTCATTCCATTAACAAGCATCCTCGATGGTTCTTCCTATTGGCAAGTCTGGGAAATTACACCAACTCAACACCTTGGGGGTTTGGACAAGTCAGAGGCTCAAAATTACAATCTGTGGGCTCAGGTATGCCCAAGATTTCATGCTTTTCTGCCAGGTACCTTTGCAGACAGAAAGTTCATTGTGTGTGTTGGGGTGGGGGTGGGGGAGCCGACTCCACAGCCACAGCAGCAGGCTACTAGTAGAATCAGGACTCAAACCCAGGTCTCCCAGACCCCAGGTTAGGGATATTCCGCCTCAGTGCAGTGTCCTAGGTGCCTCAGATTGGGACCAGCTGCATGAAAAATGCGGGAGCGAGAAAAGGCAGGGGTCTACCGTCAAGAGCCTGGGGCAGGCAAGACCAGCCCTGGTCCTTTACACTGGCTTCCCAGAAAACAAGCCCACCAACATTCTCTGCATTGTGGCTGTGGTCATGTTCCCACCAATGCACAAGAGTAGGATAGGAAATGAGAGTATGTGAGGATGAGTGAGGGCCAGAAGGGGACAGCTGGGGAGGTTGGTTGCTCAGGTTGTTAGGACCACTTTCACCGGCCACCTGGGCTTTCTGGATTTACTGCTGGCTTCTCTGAAGCAGCTGGCTCCATGCCTCATGCCTCTTGTGAGAGGAAGAGGCACCGCCGCATGGCCACTTCTGCCCTCCTTACACTGCGGTCCTCATGCTAACAGTCGCATCGCCATCGGTAGCATGTGTACTTTCAGGATGGAAAGAGCGCTCAGGTGGGCAGGTTGGGGGCTTCCTGCAGCTGCAGTGCCTGCTCAGGGGCTGGACAGGGAAGGGAGTAACACGGGGTGGGGGCAGGATCATCATATTCCAGGGTATTATTTTGCATATGGATATTATTATTCCTTTCTAGAGTTACACTTTGACTGTATGAGTCTTAATAAAAGAATTAAAAACTTTTATATAGCTATAGAATTTGTACTACCCACATATAATGCACATCTTTATCTTCAGAAATTTGGGCAAAAAAGGTGTGTGTTATATTTGGCAAAATACGATAGTCTCTAGTACCTGATAGGTAGAGTTATCGCTACTATTTCTAGTGTTGAACTTAAAACAGGTTGTGGTAGAGCCAATTATTGTAACACTGAGAGACATGATGCTGTACATGCTGTGGCTAATTAATTTATGAATGAAAGAGGGAAGTAAGAAAAGAGGAAAGGTGAAAGAAAACCTTAAGCATAATCCCCAATCTTTCTTTCTGCAAGTGACAGACATGTACCCTCAATGCCATCCACACTGTATGTCCTGGGAATAGTCTGACTCTATTCCTACCATTCTCAGCGAGAGAACCATATTTCTTACCTTATGATCAGGCAATTCTTAAAAAATTACATTAGTAAAATCATTTATTTTAGTTGTTTTCTATACAATTATCCCACACCCGCTGGGAGCTAATTTGATAATTAAATGGAGAACTCACTATTGCTCTATTAGAGTCATTAACAGCTAATTTTGTTCCTTCTATCTCTAAAAGGCTGTGGTATTTTGATCAACAGATTATTTAATTAAGTTTGTCAGACTGCAAAAGAAATTTTACATGTAGAAAACCACGGCTCAGAAAAGTCCAGAAAACAGATGAAAACCATGTAAGAATTAAAACTAGATATGAACTAAATGACTAATTCCTCTTTATCTTTTTAATATTTATACAGAACATAGAATATTAAAAGTTTTGGGAAAATGGAAACTCCCTGAATATTTATACAATGATTTTTTTTTTTTTTTTGAGACAGAGACTCAAGCTGTTGCCCTAGATAGAGTGTCATGGCATCATACCACAGCAACCTCCAACTTGAGCTCAAGCATCCTCTTGCCTCAGTTTCTCTATTTTTAGTAGAGACGAGAGTCTTGCTTTTGGCTCAAGCTGGTCTTAAACTCATGAGCTCAAGCAATCCACCCTCCTTGGCCTTCCAGACTGCTAGGATTATAAGCGTGAGCCACTGCGCCCTGCCTATACAATGATTTTTTTAAAAAATTACATCATTTCCTAATGTGTAAGCTTCCTAATTCCAGTATCTTTGTAATATATTTAAATAATTTATTTGAGTAAGAAAATAAAGGAACAAATATTTATCAAGGTAAGATAATTCTGTTTTTCACAAGAATCTAGTTATACAGAGCTCATTATCTTCCCTTGACATGTAAGAAAACTTGCTTAGAAACAACTGATGGCTTCTCACAAGCTCAGCATAAAGTCACAATTCCTTACCAGGCCCTGAGTCCCAGAATGGCTCTATTTTCAGTTCATTCTGATAGGTCCCCTGGTCCGTCCTCTGCCTCTTCCACCATGTCATAAGCCCCCTACAACCTTAAGCCCTAGCCCCATGATTTCTGCTGTACTCTCTGAACAAGCCCAGCTGGCTCGTCCCCAGTGTGGGGAGCCACCTCACACTGCCTGCTCTGCCCCCAGCTCTCTTCTTCCCCTGCACAAGCACCAAGATTCAAATCAAGCTTCACTGGAAGGATTTTCTGAAATCCTATCTAATCTGCTAACTGTAGGCCCCTGGGGCACATACAACACGTTACAGCTCTTGTTGGCTCACACCGTCTCCTTTGTCTCCAGGTTCCCTGAAAGGTAGTCCTGAGTGTGGTGTAGGTACTTTTGTGCTGAGCATCAGTCACAGGCTGCCACTGCCGCAGCTTCTTCATGGTTGGCCTGACAGGCCCTAGTTCACGCTCTTCATAGTTTTGCCCAAGCTGGGGCAGTAAAATAGACACCAGGGGCTGGGTTTTCCCCCCTTTTGTTACTATTCTCTTAAATTCAAACCAAACCTCCATTTTATTTTGAAAAGGAAAGAACAGAAAGAAAAGAAAGAGAGAGAGAAAAATACAAAGTCAAACTTATAAAGCATTGGTATAAATAAGATAAAGGGCAGTTTTGTAGAAGAAAAAAAGGATGAAATAACAAGCAAACTGACTATGGGTAGCTTCATTTCCAGTTTGAGGGCTGGACTACTCTGCAGAGGTTTACAGGGAGCCCTAGAGTGGGAAAATTTCAATTATAGATGGTATTAAAGAAGAGATTAAAAAGCATTGTTATGCTCCTTGAAAAACTTCTGATGGTATTACCACATCAAAAAATATAATGAGGATCTTCTGCGTGTGTCTTTTTCTATATAATACACACACACACACACACACACACATTTTGTGTTAGCATTTCAAAAAATTTTACAACTATTTGTGAAAAACCAGAACATTCTGGCTCCAAGTTTTGGTTGGGTTGGCCTTTCTTCAACTATATACTTTCTGTTAGGGCTTAGAATGTGTGGAAATCAAAACTCATAAGAATAGCTGCTATGCAAGCAATGCATGTGGTTCATTCACTACTTTCTATACTTTTTCACTGGCTTGGCCCTTTGCTTGAACCAGTGTTTAACTGCCAAATGAGAATGCCCTGATGAATATTTTCAAGACACTCATTTGCTTTATGCAACGTTTTTTGTTGTATGCCAAATAAAAAATAAACTTACAAACATGAACAGTATTTTTATCTTTACAGAGGGGAGTATGTCAAGGGGGGAAAGAGGAGGCAGAACATGGCACCAGGATTTCCAGCCTGGGGAGCTGGGAAAAGGACAGCATTGTTAAATCCAGTTAAAGGCCCAGACAGAAGTATAGAAGAGTGCTTTAAGATGAGGTTCCTGGGTTTGAAAATTAGGAAGACATTGGTTTGAGGGCAGATATTGGAGTGCAAGTGGGGGGTGGGAAGTGAGGAGATGAACATAGTAAGTTTGAGCAATGAATAGATGGAAGAGAAATTGGCAGGGGCAGGAGACCAGTGAGAATGAAAATCAGAACTTGTAAGAATAGCCGCTATTAGAAAATAGGACAACTGGTAATGTATGAAGTTCTGGAAAAGGAACCAGCAGTGAGAAAGAAACTGTAGCTACAGAAGGGAAGGAGTATTTGATGGACAAGAAGCCAGGGGAGATGCCTATGATCCAAGGCTTAGATGGGACAGACTTGGAAACCAAGAGAAACATCTTCTAAGATGGGAACAGGAGAAGATATGTATAGAAGGGAAGAGGTGCTGGGGGAATGGGGGGCAAAGAGGAATTTGTGAAGGGTGAGAGCAGTAAGAGAGTAGGAAGAAAAGCATGAAAACAGTGGAACAGGTGTGGAGTCATGATTTAGAAATGAGGAACAAAGGGCATAAAGAATGAATAAAACTGCTAGTGATAGTAGGGGTCCATTTGAAGCTGGAATCTTAGAAACACATTCTTGTAAGTTAGTCAGTCAGTCACTGAACATTTATTGAGCAACTCTGAAGTGGCAGGCACCTTACAGCCTAGCCAAGAAAAACTTCAGCATCCAGTCTGGAATCAGGCAAGTAAATATATCACAAACACACTTTGTTAGAGGTCTACATAAGACATATGGGAGAACAGAGAAATGCATCTAATCCGAGAGTGGGGTGGTTGTAGTTTACTGGAAGGGGGAGTTGCTGGAGCCTACCTGTAAACTGTGAAAACGGAAACTCCATCTTATTCCTTTCCAGGAAACACTAATGAGAAAGGCATATAACCATATCCCGTGTAAAACCAAATAACCCCACACATTGGCATGGAGGGTTCTTGACCATCAGTGCTTTACTACGTAATTTCATTATCACCAATGAGTTAAGCAAGGCTAACAGAGCTCCACAAGAATATGATTTAAACAAAAATTTTCAGTCTTTCATAAGCAACAAAGTATGTGGCTGCGGCTATGTATGTGTTAGAGTTCTCAAGAGTTGTTGCGAACTGTTCTGTAGAATTGGCTTCCTGATTCAACATGGATCACTAAATTGTGGTTAATAATTACTTATTGTCTATTATCCTTGGTCACAAGGCACAAAACAAATATTTTCTTAAATGCCTTTGCTAAAAAAACAATTTTCTGGGCTTTGTTTCCATCTTTTAAAATGTTATAGGTGTCTTATCTTTCCAAGAGAAACAAATACTCCAAAGGCCTCAATGTTTATACTCCTTGCCATTTGCAACCTGGAAAATCATAGTCTTCACTAAGCTTTGCTAAAGGGCTCTGTTCCACCCTCTGTGTGAGCATACCCCTTTATTACCAGAGAGAGGACTTGAGTTCTGATCTAAGATTTCTTAATAGGAAAAACAGCACTCCATTGCTAGAATGATACAGTCACAGAATTGGAAGGGGCCTCAAAGTCACTTGTGTAATCACTTAGGTGATGAAGGATAAATTACCCAGCACTTGATCTAACTTTCTGTTTTAAGTGAGAGAAGATACCCTTTCATTTACCATTAATATAATAGAATCTTTGTTAGAGTCAAATAGATGATAGTGACATAGCCGGATTTTTCTATTCAAAGAGATCTTGCCTTTGCTGTGATGTACTAATCCTAGCTAACATGTATTATATGCCAGGAATAGTGCTAAGAGCTTTACAAGAATTCTCTCATTTTGTCCTATCAATAATCCTAAGAGACTGTTGCCATAACTGTTCTTATTTTATGATGAGGAAATTGAGGCATAGAAAAGTTGAGTCCAAATAGACGTTGAGTTCCTGTTCTGATTTTGCCATTAACTAAGGGGTGACCAGCATCAGGTTACCGAATGTCACTTGTCTGTGTAAAGGGGGAACAATTATGATACCTATCTCACAGGGTAGCTGGTTATTATGTGAGATACTGGCCCATAGTGTGCTTACCATGAATCTGTGATTCCCTCCTGGGGAACCTGTGGGGTACTACAGAGAACCTGGGCTCACAGCCCAGCTCTATTGCTTGTTAGCTGTGTGCTGTCGGGATGTGTCTCACCTCTCTGAGCCTCAGTTATCTTATACTGAAAATGTGAAGATGAAACTTGTACCTCACAGTTATAGAAGAGATGAACCTTTATAAAGAGCTTGCTTAAGTCAAGGCTGCTACAAACTAAGATGCTACCTCTTTTTCTTCTGAGAGTCATGTGCATGGGTAAATCTCTAAAAAGGTACACAAAAAAAGGAACCCAACTTCTAAGAAGACTTTAGGGGAGGTCTAAGGTACTTTGGCCTATGTGGGCAAGAATGCACTGGTCAACCAACAGAGCAGGTCGATATGGAAGGAGTGCCTTGTTGTCTTTGGTTTCAGCATGGGCAGGCTATCCGGGCATCAAGGAAGACAGCAGGCCCCTATGCACAGGTGCAGGTGAACAGCTAGTGGACTGCTTCAGCTAGTAGCAGCATAAACTGAGATCTTAGCAAAGGCATCACTGTAGTTTCATTTTTACAAATAGCACCTTTCAGTAGAAATGATGATTAAGAAGTATTTCAAATATTATAGTATCTTTCTGTGAGCAAGAAAATGAGGACAGCTCCTACAAAGATATTAATCAGATCATCTTGGATAATACTGGTTGGATTTCACTAAGTTTTTGAAAAATGCCAAGATTTAGGACCCTACTCAAAATTAAAGTAGGGTCTACTGTGTCATAAAATTGAGACAGATCAACTGCCACCTTTCTGGTATACAATCGTCATACACCTCTAATCCAGACAAAAGGATGTAAATGCATGCACATCTCAAATAGTACTCTCAAAGGCTCTGCACCGAAAACACTACCTCACTCTTTAGAACCTTACTCATTACCTGATTTCTTAGACCATGGTAGATTAGAAGCAAAAATTAGAAATTGGGTAGGAGTGAGAGAAGCAAATAAATAATTGGTTATAACCTGACACAGAGGAGGCAGAAAATAAAATACAAAAAAAAAATATTATTTAAGGGGCGGCACCTGTGACTTAGTGGGTGGAGCGCCGGCCCCATATGCCGAGGGTGGTGGGTTCAAAACCAGCCCTGTCCAAATTGCAACAATAATAACAACAACAAAAATAGCCGGGTGTTGTGGTGGGCAGCTGTAGTCCTAGCCACTTGGGAGGCTGAGGCAAGAGAATCACCTAAGCCGAGGATTTGGAGGTTGCTGTGAGCTGTGTGACGCCACAGCACTCTACCAAGGGTGAGAAAGTGAGATTCTGTCTCTACAAAAAAAAAAAAAAAA
>CAUYRH010104514.1:0-18321 GCA_963574655.1 Perodicticus potto
AAAAATGGCCGGGCATTGTGGCGGGCGCCTGTGGTCCCAGCTACTTGGGAGGCAGAGGCAGGAGACTCGCTTGAGCCCAGTAATTGGAGGTTACTGTGAGGTATGATGCCACAGCACTCTCTCCAGGGTGACAGCTTGAGGCTCTGTCTCCAAAAAAAAAAAAAAACTCTTACTTTTGTGTTTGTGTTGAATTTTAGAATATCTTTTGTTTACAAGTTAGAGCATACTTTTGTATGAGTTGGTTACCTTGCTGGTAGGAGTTTAAATTTGTACAGATCCTAAGTAAGAGGATAATTTGGCAATATATATTCATGCTAAATGAATACACATGTTGATATAGCAATTTTGGAATTTATCTTGTAGCTATACTTGAAAAAATGTTAAATGGCCAATTTTTTTCACTGCAATATTATCACAAAGGTTGAAAACATTGTGACAATATGAATGTACATGAATGGTTTTCAACGTTTGACTGTGACAATATGAATGTCCATGAGCAGATTAAAAACGAACAGACCACTGTTTTGTAATACAGTGTTGTAGTATTTGTGCATAGATGGGAATATGGAAGAATATGTTTTAGGATTTGTTTTTCTGTGCATTACAAAAATCTTTGGAAAACCACAGTTGTAACTTGGTTTGGGTGAAACCGAATGAAGGAAGGTAAATTTAAGTGGAAAATATATTTTTAAATTATCAGACCATGTGAATATTACTTATTTTTGAATTAAATTAGTGAAAAGTTTGTCTTAATCCTCAATTAAAAAATGTAAGAAAGTAAACGTTGGGGGTATCTGGCTCAAGGTGTGTATTTGTTTTAATTTATGTAAGATCTAATTTGCTTTGTAATAGGAGAGCCCTTTAGACTACCAGGAAAGGTAGTCTTTCCTTGTTTCTTGTCCTCCTAGAAACAAGTCATTTAGTTTGGAGAACTTGAAAGCACATATCAAGTATACTCCCAGACATGAGTCATTTGGTGTAGAGAACTTGAAAGCACATATTTCTGTTTTACTTTACAGGTGAAGAAAATAGAGATGATACTGCTACCACTGGTCCTTTGTACAGTGAAGCTGACAGATGTCCAATATGTCTTAATTGCCTGGTAGAGAAGGAAGTTGGTTTTCCAGAAAATTGTAATCATGTGTTCTGTATGACCTGTATTCTTAAATGGGCAGAGGTAAGTCTGAGAATAAGTATTAATCCCATTTGATACATTAATGTATTTTATTTCTCTAGTTTGATTGCATTATACCTAGTCTAAAGAGTTGATACTGCTTTTAATTTCACAGCAATACATTTTCTTCCTATTTTAGCCAACTTTCCCTGTAGTCAAATTCTGTCAGTTATTGCTTTTATTCATATTTTTATTCTTTCATACTTAAAACATTTTAAATAAATACTTAAAAAAAAATCACCATACAGGAAGAACAGATCAAACTTATTATTTTCTGGTAGAAAAGCAATAATTTATCTTCAGTGTACTTGATCCTTTTTTAATATGTTTACTTCTAATAACACTTTCTGTCTGCTTTTTGTTTTATGTTTTTTAGAGAATTTTCACATAGGTATTTGATTTCTTCCTTATATCAAGCCTTGTGGAATAACTAGAGCAAATAGATATAGTAGTGTCCTTCCATTTTACAGATGAGGAAACTTGGATTTTATGTTCTGTTACTTGGCCAAGATCTCATAGCTTAAGAGGCAGAAATGAATTTAGAGCCTCATTTTCTAATTCCTGTTTTTTATTTTAGTATGAACTAATTTCCAAGTTAAAGACATTATTGAAGTTCTTTATAGGTTGTGAATGATTAAGAAACAGGACATTTTGGGCTTTCAGTGTATTATGTTGTCTTAATTTGGGCCAAATA
This sequence comes from Perodicticus potto, assembly GCA_963574655.1. Lineage (NCBI taxonomy): Eukaryota > Metazoa > Chordata > Mammalia > Primates > Lorisidae > Perodicticus > Perodicticus potto. Next base: position 1,869 of record CAUYRH010104514.1, read on the forward strand.
CTTTGAAATAAATATTGATTTATTATAAGCCCCATTGTTATAAATTGTTAAATAAAAATTTTTTTTCTCTAGGGGCTGGGCGCAGTGGCTCACACCTGTAATTCTAGCACTCTGTGAAGTTGAGGTGGGTAAATTGCCCTGAGCTCACAGGTTTGAGACCAGCCTGAGCAAGAGCAAGACCCCCATCTCTAAAAATAGCCAGGTGTTGGGCAGCATCTGTGGCTCAGTGAGTAGGGCTCCAGCCCCATATACCAAGGGTGGCAGGTTCAAACCTGGCCCTGGCCAAACTGCAAAAAAAAAAAAACAAAAAATAGCTGGGCGTTGTGGCGGGTGCCTGTAGTCCCAGCTATTTGGGAGGCTGAAGCAAGAGAATCGCCTAAGCCCAAGAGCTGGAGGTTGCTGTGAACTATGACACCACAGCACTCTACTGAGGGTGACAAAGTGAGACTCTGCCTAAAATAAATAAAAAAAAATTTATTGCTGTTCACTTTAATCATGCTATATTTTCTGAGTGTTTTGTTACCATGTAAAAATTAGTAAAGCAGATCTATCTCAAAAATATTTTTAACATTAATTGCATTCCAATTATTTGGTATCCCTGAGCTTATTGAAATTAATTGCACAATTACATCATTGGGGTTTTCAAAATTTCATGTTTTACTTATGTTTGCATTAATAATGGAGAATGGAGAACTTTATATTGACACTATGACAGGTTCTGAGAGGAGGGAAAAAAAGATTTGTTATACCACTTGAATTCATAACAGTATACATAAAACTTAATTTAATTAAAACCTAGGCTAGGTGTAGTGGATGGCTTAGGTCTCTTATCCTAGCACTCTGGGAGCCCAAAACAGGTGGTTTGCCTGAGCTCAGTAGTTTGAGACCAGTCTGAGCCAAAGGCAGACCCCATCTGTGCTAAAAACAGAAAAAACTAGCTGGTTGTTGTAGTGGGCACCTATATAGTCCCAGCTACTTGTGAGCCTGGGACAAGAGGATTACTCAACCCAGGAGTTTGAAGCTGGTGTGAGACTGTGTCTCCAAGAGGAAAAAAATGAATGAATGAATGAATAAAGACCTAAACTGGTCTTTGACAAGAATGGACATTAAGGATACATAGAAATTTATTTTGGGAGAAAAGTAATTTGAGTTTTGCTGAGTTAGTGAGATTGGTAAATCTCTTTGTGTTTGTGTGGTTGTAGGATTAGCGATTAATGAAACAACATGTATTGTTCTCTGTTATACAACTAAAGATTTTATCTTGTGTTGAATTCAGTGCACTTTGGTTGCTTTGTGATTAAATTGTTTTTAAAAGAGATTTTGCTTTGGGTAAAGAAGCAGTATTGCTGGATGGATAGAAGGTTTAAATTTGGGTCCTTTTGATTGTATTTGGTGACCACATAATTGTGAACTTCAGCAACTTAATCTGAGTGCATATTTTTTATAATAAAATTAGAATATATAAATATGGTTCTCCATCTCTTCTTATGGCTCCTAGTAGTTTTTCATACAACTGTAAGCTTTACCCTAACGTACATGCTCCAGGTTTCTCTAGAGCAGTGGTTTTCAACCTTGTTAATGCCATAGCCCTTTAATATAGTTCCTGTGGGTCATGACCCACAGGTTGAGAACCACTGCTCTAGGGTATCTAGCCATGGAATTGCTTGCTAGTATTGTAGACTGTGTATATATTATATATATTTAATTGTAATAGGCAGTGGTAAATTCGATCTATATTTTTAATCTTTGTTGATTTATTTTTTTGAAACAAGAGTCTCAGCATGTCCCTCTTGGTAGAGTGCTATGGCATCACTGCTCACAGCATCCTCAAACCCTTGGGCTTAAGCGATTCTCTTGCCTCAGCCTCTCAGTAGCTGGGACTACAGGTGCCCGCCACAATGCCTGGCTAATTTGTTGTTGTTGTTGTTGCAGTTGTCATTGTTTAGCTGGTCTGGGCCAGATTTGAACCTGCCAATCTCGGTGCATGTGGCTGGCACCATAACCACTGTGTTACGGGAGCCGAGCCTTTGTTGAATATTTTTAAGTTGAAAATCCTTGATAACATACATAGTGTTACAGTCAGTACCTTTCTTGGATATGATAGTTTTTCTTCTTTTTGCATAAACATTTTATTGAAGCCAAATCATTTTTCAAAAGAACTTAGGAATTATTTATCTTCTATATTACTATCACAAATGGTGATGCTGGGTGGAGTAGGGAAGAGTTGTTACATTGTTTAAACAAAAGTTTAAAGGTCAGTAAACCTTTAAAGATGAGTAATAACAATAGGACAATCTACAAATAAATTCCTCACTATTAATTTTTAGAGAAAGCTAGCTAGCAAAATCACTTAGGCTTTCAAGTAAATTTTCAATTTGTATCTTTTATTACTGTGACAAAAATTAGATACTTTTTTTTTTTGAGACAGAGTCTCCAGCTTTTGCCCTGGGTAGAGTGCTATGGCATCATAGCTCACAACAACCTCTAACTCTTGGGCTGAAGTGATCTTCTTCCCTCAGTTTTTCTATTTTTAGTAGAGATGGGGTCTCACACTTGGCTCAGACTGGTCTCGAACCTGTAAGCTCAAGCAGTCCACCTGCCTTGGCCTCCCAGAGTACTAGGATTACAGGCGTGAGTCACTGCTCCCGGCCAAAAATTAAATACATTTTGAAATATAGAAGTGCTTTGGCAAATACAACCAGATTTCAAATTCACCAGTGTTTTTTGTTTTTTTGTTTTTTTACTTTTTTTCCCTATCATTGCTAATGAAGATCTTTCATTTTCCCAATCTTCTGTTTACAAGAGAGGTAATGCAGGGCGGCACCTGTGGCTCATCAAGTAGGGCGCTGGCCCCATATGCCGAAGGTGGCAGGTTCAACCCCAGCCTCGACCGAATTGCAAAACAGAAAAATAGCCGGGCGTTGTGGCAGGCATCTGTCGTCCCAGCTACTCGGGAGGCTGAGACAAGAGAATCGCCTAAGCCCAGGAGATGGAGGTTGCTGTGAGTTGTGTGATGCCATGGCACTCTACCAAGGGCAATAAAGTGGGACTCTGTCTCTACAAAAAAAAAAAAAAGTATTTAAGAGAGGTAATGCAGTTTACATCGGATTTCAGGGTTAGGAACAAGTGCCTGTATTTGGTCTCATAATGGGCCATCCTTAGGCTTTCTTAAACATTCTTTCATTTAATTTGGTTTAATTCACTGTGTTAATAATGTTTATTTGACATATCAGACAACAATTCTGAACTCTAGTAATTTGTCTTCAGATATCTTATGGGGAAGTTAAAATTAGTTGTAAAAATTGATCAGTAGTTTAAAATTTTATTAGTATTCACTTCCAGTAGAACAGTAGAAATTAAAATGAGATTTATTTCATTATGGAAATCTATATAATAAGAAAATAACAAAATGTATACAAGGTCATTTATCTAGATTTCTTTGTCTTTCAGAAATTTAGTTGTGCTCTCTGAGATTTTTTTTTTTCTTTCTTGAGATAAGAGTCTCACTCTGTCGCCCATCTTAAAGTGCTGTGGCATCAGTCTAGGTCACAGTAACCTCAAAGTCCTGGGTTCAAGCAATCCTCCTGCCCCAGCCTCTGGAATAATAGGAACTACAGGCACCTGCTATAACACCTGGCTAATTTTTCTATTTTTAGTAGAGCATGGTCTTGCTCTTGCCCAGGCTGGTCTTGAACTTCTGAGCTCAAGGGTTCCTCCCTGCTAGCCTCCCAGAGGGCTAGGATCACAGGCATGAGCTACTGTGCCCAGCAGGTTTTGAGATTTATACTCAGAATTTATTGAAATATGATTCAGAATAGATGTCAAGTGCTGAAAATGGACTTATTTATTTACTTTCACCTCAATATTTTAGGCATTGAAGAAATTCCTACAAACACTGGTTTGTAAGAAACAGTAAGAAACCAGTGTTTAGAAAAGTTACGGTGTGGGTGGCTCCTGTGGCTCATCAAGTAGGGCGCTGGTCCCGTATACCAAAGGTGGCGGGTTCAAACATGGCCTCGGTCAAACTGCATAAGAAGCAGGAAAATACCCGAGCGTTATGGCAGGCTCCTGTGCTCCCAGCTATTTGAGAGGCTGAGGCAAGAGAATCACCTAAGCCCAGGAGTTAGAGGTTGCTGTGAGCTGTGTGATGCCAGGGCACTCTACCAAGGGGGATAAAGTGAGATTCTGTTACTACAAAAAAAAAAAAAAAGAAAGAAAAGTTAAGATGTGCTGTAGTTTTTTTTCTTAAACCCTGAAATTTTTCATGCCCTTAAAATATATTTGAAATTAAGGTTAGTTTCGTTCTCTTTAGCTTTAAAATTTTTTTCTTGTGATTATTTAAACACAGCACTTATAAAGTCCTTTGTATAAGGACTTTAAAATGATTAAGACACTGAACTTTTGTAGTGAGGAGGGGTGTCATAGAATCCACTTAGGGCAAAAGGAGTGGCCTATATTGCCCTGAACTTAATTGCCTGCCCTTCACGACACGAGAATAAATTGAAATTAAGCATGTCTAGTGTGACTGTGTTTAGTTTGAAGGAATTCATTTATGGAAAGTCTTTAGTTTATAAAATGATGATCATGTTACAGAAATAGAATATTGAACAAACATACAATAATTTGACACTAAAGAAAGGTTGGAGCTTTGTTAATTTAAACCATTACTGTTGGAACTGACGATCTGAAATCCAATAAAAGAAGGTGTTTGAACTGATGAAATGTGTATAGAACCAATATATTAAAGTTTATCAGCTATTTAGTTAGAAAGTTAATTATTTTACCCATACTGTGAGTGAAAGCAGAATCTACTCTTACTGATAGTTTTTTACTTGCATAAATTTAACCTTGGTTATCTGAGTTTGTACATTTTAAGTAATTAGAAGTGAAGGCTAGAGAAATCTGACACAGTAGCAGTAATAATTGATTATAATTAAGGTCTTCTACAGATAAGATCCCCACACACACTCATGTATATGCACACAATTGAGAAAATAGGGTTTATGATTTTGTATTGTGGCCAAGTAATGGTTAAAATTTTGGCCCTTAAATGGTGAAGGTTTGAGGGCTTGGAAGCATCATTACATGTTGGAAGCATTTAAATGTTCTTACTCTATTTAAAGGGACCTGCAATGTATGTGATCAGGATGTTCTTAATATCTGCTAGGTTTTCCCCCTTTATCTTTTAAGGAAAAATATGTCCCTATCTTTTAAATATTGTTTTTTAAAATGTGATTAGCTTTCCCATTGTAAGTAAATTATCATCTCTCAACTTACTTGTATCAGTCATCCATTTGTATAAAATGTTAACAGCTTCAGTTAAGTAAGGTCAATGATATAAAAACTGGATAGTTGGCAAAGGCATGCTTTCTCCCATGAGACTAGAAATGAAGAGTCTTAACCAAGTTGGCACAGTTTTTGAAGAAGTCAAACAGCAGTGTTCAGTGCAGACAGGTGAGGGGTATATTTTTGAATTAATATGTACTAGAAAAATCAAGGCATGAGTAGTTCATTTATATCTGGACTATAGGTGTGTTTCATAAGTAGGTGTTTCTTTAGGGAATAAGTGGAAATTTATATGCCGTTCTAGTGATTAGATTACTTTTCAACAACATAATGATTCAGCAAAGCTTTATTGTCTAGATTTTTTCAATTAGTTTTTCCTCAAATTTTGATTTTTCTTTTAATTCCTGGACTAACCCAAACTTCTTTGTTATGTAGTTCTCTGTAAACAATAATGTATTTGTGGAATACCATTGACATTAATCTTTTACACATTTATAAAGTGTTGTCAAATATATTTTTTATTTAATTATTACATCTGTGCATCAGATGATCAGGGCTCTCCATCTTTATCTTTAAAGTGTCTTGGAGAGATTTCTAGTTCTCACTCCTCCAGAACTTTACTGATCTACCACTGTTTTCATCCCCTGAATTAATCCTTTGGGAAATCCTTTAGTAGAGCAAAGAAAATTTTTTGCATTGTGAACACTCATTACCTGAAGTATATATAAAAAGATTTTCATTTAATACCTTATTTACCAGTTGGGTAAATTAACCTGTATTTCTGTGTAGCCTAGTTTTAAGTGTCAGAATATGTTAAATGATTTATATAGATAGTTCACTGAATTTTCTGTTTTTATATTAGAAAACAAAAGTCTTAATTACTGAATTTTGGAAGTTAAGTGTAATTCTACTCAACTATTATAATGTATCTGGGAGAACACAAAAGGATTTCCTTTGAGCATTACATGAATTCCATTCTTACTTGGTGTTAATTTTATTGCTGACAGTCATTTGTCCTTTAGGATACAGTTCTGAAAGCTATTGTAAAGAACCACAGTTTCTCTAATACGGATCGACAAGACTATCTTGAAAGAACTGGTTAAGTGTAATAGGGAACGTGTAGGTTGACTACAGGTGAGCATTTATTTTGGAGGTTCAGGTTAGGTATTTGGGAACCATCCCCAAGAAAGGGTAGGTCCTGGTGAATTGCTTTAAAATAAGCATCAGCCTCTAATGATGTGTATTCTTAAATTATCTTTATTTGATTTTGAACTGCAGTTTTATATAATATGCTCTTTTTGTTAGGAGAAGTAGATGGTTCTAGAGATCCCGTGAACAGGCAAACCTGCCTATAAGCATAGGAACTGAGGATTAGTCTTTAAGCTCTTACCTTTAACACTTGCTTCTCTCTCTCTAGGAGGGGCTATCTATAGGCAGCCTATGTGATTGAGGATAGATCAGCAGCAGGAAGCAAGAAATATTAGAAATCAAGAATCCTGAATTCCCAAATAAGGAAGGTTTCCTGTTTTTACATTTAAATATGGGTTTGTCTGAGCTGGGAATTTACAACGCTTCAGAATAATAGGGTATGTTTTACTAAAATCATTAGGAAGATTATTCTTTTCTACAAAAATTGCCTGCCTCTTTGACTGATACAAGCAACCTTAGTATAGAGCATCACATTAAAATGTATGCTCTGTTTTTTAATACACATTACACTGTAAAGCAATGAGCAAATTCTGCTAATTTAGTAGTTGTAAAATCAAATGGTGTTGTTATGAAACTAAATTAGACATGTTGAAATGAAAGTCATTAAACAAGTGAATAATTGAAGAGTAAGGAATTGAATGGTTAATAATTGAAGGTTTTTTATCATATTTAAGGAAACAAAACTTGGTTATAATTGTCTTCAAAACTAAAATAGAAAGAATAAATATTAAAATTTTTCTAGATTAGTTTAAAATGTGAACTTTTAAAACCTTAACAGCTTAAAAATTTAATCAGTTATTCTAGTGAGACCAACTTTAATTTGAAAATGAAAAATTAAAATATCTGAGATTTTTCTGTATGGACTTCTGGGCATAAGGCATCCTTGGGAATGTCTTAAAATTAGGCCAATTCAAATCATTTTAACAACCTATTTGTAAACATTTTCCTATTAAAGCTATTTGATCATCACATTATATGCAATTTAATGCTTTACTAATGAACTTTGGTATTGTTAAAGTAGCCCTATAATTTTCTTACAATATACATTAACAAATAAAGATCCACTTAATTTTTTAAAATCTATTTTGATTTCTTTTTCATTGAATTCTTCCTAATCACTCTTAATTTATTGAAGTATATTATGAAGTATATTATGGCGTAACTTGGGATAACTTATTTTCTATTTCCCCTTTGAAATGCCTTGCTAAGCTTTCTGAGGTTAGAAAAGGATAACAATGTTTCTTAGCTATAGCAAAGATGGTAAATACACACACACACACACACACACACACATATATCCCAAAGATGGTATGGTATAACAATGTTTCTTAGCTATAGCAAAGATGGTATATATATATATACATATATACACACACACCAAAGATGGTATAACAATGTTTCTTAGCTATAACAAAGATGGTGTGTGTGTATATATATAATGTATCTTAGCTCTAGTAAAGATTATATACATGTATATATCATATATATGTATATGTATATATGTTTCTTAGCTTAGTGTGTGTATATACACACACACACACACACACACACACACCCCATCTTCACTATAGCTAAGAAACACTGTTATCCATTTCTAACCTCAGAAAGCTTAGCAAAGCATTTCAAAGGGGAAATAGAAAAGAAGTTATCCCAAGTTACGCTTCCATAGCATACTGAGCTATAGCAAAGCTAAGCTATCCTTATATATATATGGCTTGTTTTCTAGCCTGTGCTTTCCTTAACTGGAGAAAATAATGAGCCAAAGAAAATTAACTTATTTTCTGACTTTAACTAAATTACCTTTAAGAAATTTAAGTATATACAGATTGTGACAGTATATAGTAGTTTTCTGACTAGTACTTTTTTCCTCCTATTTTCTTTCTGTTTTTGTAATAGCAGTGGAACTCTTCCTTCAAATGAAACTAGCCAAATCTAAGGCATTTATACTTAAGGGAAAAAAGGAGTGCAAATGTTATTCAGAACCCTATTATTTGATACAAATCAAAATGGAATGGCTCAGGTTAAAACAGTCAAATTGACAATCATAAAGGAAAAAATGCTGTTTAGCTGATGTCAACAGAGGACATTTATTAAAGGAAAATGTAAAGATTATATTGTATAATTTCATTGTCTTTGAAAGATTTGATGAACTTGACAAAAAGTAAATTTCTTTAACACACGGCTTCTTTGGCTCTTCTAAATGGACTTCTGCTGGATGTAAGGCATCCTTGGGAATGCCTTAAAATTAGGCCAATTCAAATCATTTTTGACAACCTATTTATAAACATTTTAAGTGTTTAGTAAGTGTTAGAAATTGAAACAGCTAGGTTAGAATAATAAAATACTTAATTTCCACATATGTAATGAACTTACAAATTCCAATAAAAAATCATTAAGAACTCATGTCTTTCACATGTGTATAAACAGTACATCTTATTGCAGTTGTCTTTTGTTTTTATTTATTTTTTTTTGCAGTTGTCTTTTGTTAATTAACCAAGTTTTTTGTTGGTGTAGTTAAGCTAGTTGATGTTTACAGAACATAACACAATACTTAGTATATGGCACATATTCTTCTAAGAATTATTAATTCCCATAAAAACTTTAGAGGCAAGTTCTGTTATTTTTATTTTCACAAACGAGTTAACTGAGGCACAGAGAGGCTGTGTAACTTGTTTGAGTTTATACATAAGATATGAAAGTGGACAGTAAATGCATACATAACCTATGCATATTTGTCATTATAGATTTTCTAAAAACATTGAAGGAAGCAAATTTTCATTTATTAATATTCAGTGTTTTTGGCTCGGCGCCTGTGGCTCAACGGGCTAAGGCACCAGCCACGTACACCTGAGCTGGCGGGTTCGAATCCAGCCCGACCCGCCAAACAATGATGGCTGTAACCAAAAAATGGTCGGGTGTTGTGGCGGGCGCCTGTAGTCCCAGCTACTTGGGAGGCGGAGGCAGGAGACTCGCTTGAGCCCAGGAATTGGAGGTTGCTGTGAGCTGTGATGCCATAGCATTCTATCCAGGGTGACAGCTTGAGGCTCTGTCTAAAAAAAAAAAAAAAAAAAAATTCAGTCTTTTTACGAATGTTTACCTAAATTTACCTTTAGGATAGATACAAAAATATATTTGGAAACTTTGATACAGATAGGAAGTACTTGAAAAATTTTACTTTTAAATACTGTTGGCTTAGTACCTGCAGCTCAGTGGTTAAGGCGCTGGCCACATACACTGGATCTGGCGGGTTTGAACCTGGCCCAGGCCTGCTAAATAATGATGACAATGACAACAAAAATTAGTTGGGCATTGTGGTGGGCGCCTATGGTCCCAGCTATTTGGGAGGCTGAGGCAAGAGAATCACTTAAGCCCAAGAGTTTGAGGTTGCTGTGAGCTATGACGCCATGGCACTCTACCAAGGGCAACATAGTAAGACTCTGTCTGAAAAATAAATGAATGAATAAATAAATAAATATTCTTAAGCCATAAATGTAGCATTAATATCTCTAACCTAAGAAATTTCATACAGTTATGCTAATATAATAAACAGTCACATAGTTATGATGTTAAGTTCTTTGAACTAGAGTTACTGTTTGCAGTGTACTTCCAAAAACAATGTAGACTACTTTTGGCACTATTTGTAGCAGCTTTTGAAACTACGTTTTAACTTAAACAGCTTATGTTTTCTGCAGGAAAAGTAATAGCATCCTAAATCCATAGTAAGTTAAACTGGCTTCTACCTTAACTGACTTAATATAGTAAATTCACATTTCCTAATTCAGATGTGGGTAAGCATTTTCTTATCAAAGCCTAATTATTTAAATGGGAAAAAAAATCACTTTTTAATAGAATAGTAAAAAGTCACTTAGTTTATATTTTAACCACTCTCAAAGTATCCAATATGCTTTGTGAAAATATGTTAAATGATAAGGGACCACACACAATCTTTTCCACTGGTACTTCTATAAGCTTATCTTGATAATGCCATAAAGTCAAGAAAGACAAAAAGATCACACCTTTTTCTACTGAGGAATGGTACAGTTTATGTAGATTCCATTGCTATCTTTGCTCTTTTAGACAATTGCTTTTAAATTGTTAAAAATCCTGTTTTACTCTTATAACCATATGTATCCATAATGTCACCTTTTGGTATTGATAGGCTGCAGAGGCTTCCCTTTTACCGTAGTAGAAAATGTAAACTCATCTTAAATTATTTAAGTAATAATAAATCCGTTCTTATATAGCAAGATTTAATAGCATTGTCAGAGAACCTCTTTTTTTTTTTTTTTTTTTTGGAGACAGAGCCTCAAGCTCTCACCCTGGATAGAGTGCCGTGGCATCACAGCTCACGGCAACCTCCTGGGCTCAAGCGAGTCTCCTGCCTCCACCTCCCAAGTAGCTGGGACTACAGGCGTCTCCCACAACGCCCGGCCATTTTTGGTTGCAGCCGTCATTGTTGTTTGGCGGGCCCGGGCTGGATTCGAACCCGCCAGCTCAGGTGTACGTGGCTGGCGCCTTAGCCCATTGAGCCACAGGTGCTGAGCCAGAACCTCTTAATTATAGTTCATGCATAGAAATTTTAAAAGATGAGAAATATATTTATACCATATAACATTGACTTATAATCAATGAGAGACCAAGTTCCTCAATAAATGAAGAATACTTACAATTCAATTTGAAGAAGACTAGCTATCTAATTAAAAAGATAGAGAAAGACCATAAATAGCTTAAAACAAAAGACTTCCAATAAAAATATAAAATATGAAAAATGAAGGCCAAGCATGGTGGCTCACACCTTGTAATCCTAGCACTCTGGGGAGGCTGAGGTGTATAGATTGCCTGAGCTTGGGAGTTTGAGACCAACCTGAATCAGAGCAAGACTGCATCTCTAAAAATAGCCGAGCATTGTGGTGGGCTCCTGTAGTCCCAGCTACTTGAGAAGCTGATGTAAGAGAATCTCTTGAGCCCAAGAGTTTGAGGTTGCTGTGAGCTATGACACTATGGCACTCTATCAAGGGCGGCAAAATGAGACTGTCTCAAAAAAAAAAAAAAAAAGAAAGAAAAGAAAATATGAAAAATGTTCAGCCATACTCATATAAAAGGAAATGTAAACAAAAAATATGAAAATATGCTCAACTGCACTCATATAAAAGGAAATATAAACTAAAACTATTATGGCATACCATACTGTTAAGAATAGGGCAGTTCTGAATTACTGTTAATCATATGAACTGAACCAATTCATGATATATAATTAAAAGAAAAACAATTCAGTTCAGCGTATGGATTTATACTTTATATTATATTAAAAAGATATATATGTATATGTATTGGATATCAACAAAAGGATACTTAAGAAACTGTTGCTGGAGGCAGCTAGGTATAGCTAATGGTGGGGTGGAAGAATACTTTTATCTTTTTTCATATCTTTTAAATATTGCTGGCATGACTGCCTTTTTACTGTAACCTTTGGAGGGAAAATATTAAGTCATAGAATATTAAAATCTACAGGGAAACTATAGCTATTCCTTTCACAGCTGATTTAGAGTTGCTAGTTTAGCATAACTGCCAACTTTACATCACAGAGCTGCTGATTTTTGCTTAGCTCATCTTTTGTTTTACTAGTAATTCTCAACTGGGCAGCGCATCTTGATAGGATCTCAGTAACAGATCCTATCTCTTATTCATCATTGTATTCCAGTTATCTAGCATATAGGAGGTTTTCAGTAAATGTTTAAATGAATGAAACAAATTTAAAGTATTTATTGCTCTATGGTGTGGGATAGACTGAGGGTATTTCATCTTCAGTTTTGAAAGAAGAAAAAAAATTGCATTTCCAAATAAACATTTAAGTATATTTACCACAGTGTAATTTTGATCTATACTAAAGAAACATCTGTAAAAGTATAATTTATTAATCATTTTTCAGACACTGGCTTCATGTCCTATTGACCGAAAACCTTTTCAGGCCGTGTTTAAATTCAGTGCATTGGAAGGTTGTGTTAAGGTAAGTCTTAGATTTTATTTTGAAGCATAAACTACATAAAGTTAATTGAAGCTATTTTGCGCTGATAGATTTCCACTTCACATATATTTGAAAATTCCACTTTAGGTTTAATATGTGATACTAGTCTTGCTCAAAATGAGAAAGTTCGATGTTTCAGTGGGGATACTGAAATTCTGAGGCTTTTTTCCTTTGCCCCCTAAAGAGGGCATTCCTATAGGGGTCATCTTTGTCATATTTCATAAATTAACAGCTCTGATGCTCTAATGGAAATTTCGCACTGAGTCTTAAATACAGAATACTTATATTTTAAGACTCTTTAGCCTGAGGACTGCTGTATTTGAAAAATAATTTTTAATTGGATAGTACTTCAAGTACATTTTTTTCATTGAAGAATATTTTAAATGGACTATAAGGTTCAAAGAACCCCTAAAAAAACTTAAGCCTAAAATGACTAAAAGCCATATTTTCATGAAAAGCATTTTTTTTGAGTTGATAAAAGTAAATATAAAATGACGTTTTTGTTCTTCAGTGCTGGTTACCACATCGATGCTACTCTCTGTGTAATTAGGTAAAGGGGTAGAAGCAGTGTACAACTCTTTAAACATTAGTTGTTCTCAGTATAGACATTTATAATTTATTTTGATATATTTTTAGCAGGTGAGTTTTGATGCAAGATACAAACAAAACTGCAATTCTAATAAAGTGATGAATATCAAAAATGATTTACTTGTTTTGTTTGTGTAAATATGCCATCAGTGCAAACTAGTTTATGCGTATATCACAGAGAAAATGTAGCATTATTTAAGTGTAATATAATAAAAATGAAAGTTTGGCTTCTTGGGATGACGTGTTTTCCACTTTTCCAAACTGTGTGCATAATTATGTTGCTAACAATTCATTAGTTGTTAGGTTTCCAAATACATTTTTCTTTGAAATTTTGTTCTGTTGCTTAGAATAAAATTTATGTTTATTTGATAGGGGTTGTAGCTTGTTTAAATTAAAAATTTGATATAGTGCTAATCTAATTTTGTCTAACTTAAAGGAGATCTTGTGTCATTCGAGGTATATTCCGCAATCTCTGGAAGTCGTTCTTTGACCTTAGCTGCTTTTAAATCTTCCCTATATAATCTTTTCTCTTTTACAACTGAATTTTTCAAATGAGACTTTTCTTTTTTCTCACTTTTTACTTACTTTTCAGCTCCTATTAGTTGATCTTATTATTTTTTTTTTTTGCATTTTTGGCTGGGCGCTGGCTTGAACCTGCCACCCCTCGTATATAGGGCCGGCGCCCTACTCCTTGAGCCACAGGCACTGCCCTAGTTGATCTTATTCTGCTAAAACTGTCCTCACTAAGGTCCAGACTAACATATTGATTTCCCAATGCCATGGTTTGTTTTCTACTTAAAATGCTGAGGACTATCTCTACATCTGTTGGCTTTTAAGGCAGCCTTCTCTTGTGGGAATGTGTATATGTGTGTGCGTGTGTGTGACTTATCTCACCTATCACAATCTTCTTTGTTCTCTCCTTACCCTTCTGTGCCTTTCTTAATCACTGAGGCTCATTATAGGATCTTCATTTCAGTTCTCTGGGTATACTTTCTCTCTAAATCTTCTCAACAATTCTTTAGCTTTAAGTACTACCTATATTTTGGTGACTTCTAAAATTCTGTCACTAGCCTGGGTATCTTTACTGAGAACCAGACCAAGATTTCCAATCACATTTTGTACATCTCTGTCTAGAATACCAAAGGAATCTAGACAATTAACAAATCCTGAACTCATCTCATTCCCTGCCCCATTCCCCAGCCCCAGTTGTTAATGGAATCACAACCCCATTCATCATGATCAGAAACTTCTGGGAGTTCTCTATTTTTCTATCCCACATCTTTGCTTATTTTATGTTGCTCAATGTCTTAAATTTGTTTTTCCTTTATTCTTCTATTGCTGCTTTGTAGGCCCTCATGCTGTCATCTAGAGCAGTGCTGTCTAGTATACTGTAAGCCACCTTATAATTTAAAATTTTTTAATAGGCACATTAAAATAGTAAAAAACAGGTGAAATAAATATATTTTACTTAACACAATATATCTAATGTTATTTCAACATATAATATTTTAAATAATTTATTATTGAGAGGTTTTATATACTTTTTATAAAATTATACTAAGTCTATGAAATTCCTTGTGTATTATTTATACTTACAGCACATCTCAATTTAGACAAGTCACATTCCAAGCACACTCAGTAGCCATATGTGGCTACTGACTATTGTGTTGGACATATAGTCCTATTATAAGAGTTTTTTTTTTGGTTTCTTGGTTTTTATAGTCTCTTCTTAACTGATTTCATTCTCTATGTCAGGGCCAGAGTTATCTTCCTAAAAAACAGATATGATCATCTTATTTATTTGCTTTAAAAATTCTACTTACTCTTTGATGCCTATAGAATTATGTTTTTATTGAAGGACCTTCATAGTCTGTTCCTAACATGTTTGATCAACTTCATATATCTTTCTTTTGAGTCAGAGTCTCATTATGTTGCCCTCGGTAGAATGTCGTGGCGTTACAGCACACAGCAACCTCAAACTTTTGGGCTTAAGCCGGGCTATTTTTTTATTGTAGTTGTCATTGTTGTGTAGCAAGACCAGGCCAGATTTGAACCCACTAGCCCCAGTGTATATGACTGGTGCCCTCAACACTGAGCTACAGGCACTGAGCCAACTTCATATCTTGTTATTCATTTTTTCCTCATCTACCTTGGCTTCTCACTGTTTTTTATATCTCTCTTCTTCCATCTGTAAAATTTTTTTCTTACACAAATTACTGCCCATTCTTTAAGACCAACTTGTAAATCATCTACTCATTAAAGTCTTCTGTGACATCCTCAGAGTTAATTTCTTTTTTTTTTTTTTTTTGAGACAGAGCCTCAAGCTTTCACCCTGGATAGAGTGCTGTGACATCACAGCTCACAGCAACCTCCAATTCCTGGGCTTGAGCGAGTCTCCTGCCTCTGCCTCCCAAGTAGCTGGGACTACAGGCGCCCGCCACAATACCCGGCCATTTTTTGGTTGCAGCCGTCACTGTTGATTGGCAGGCTTGGGCTAGATTCGAACCCACCAGCTAAGGTGTACGTGGCTGGCTCCTTAGCCTGCTGAGCCACAGGCGCCGAGCCCAGAGTTAATTTCTTAATCTATCTACGTACATACATAAGTCTGCATTCTTATCTCCATTATGAGTACTTAATTTATTTATATGTCTGTCACTATTTTGTTTCCCCAGAGCACATCTACTAAGCTTATAGTTTAGCATGTTTGAATGAATAGCATATGTATTTGGATTACACTTTTCATTGAGACAATTTTGTTTCTGTGATTTTTTTTTTTTTTTTTAAGAGCCAGAGTCTGACTTTATCACCCTCGGTAGAGTGCCGTGGCGTCACATAGCTTCACACAGCTCACAGCAGCCTCCAACTCCTGGGCTTAGGCTATTCTCTTGCCTCAGCCACCAAGTATCTGGGACTACAGGTGCCCGTCACAACGCCCGTCTTTTTTTTTTTTTTTCTTTTTCTGTTTTGCAGTTCGGCCGAGGCCGGGTTTGAACCCTCCACCTTCGGTATATGGGGCTGGCGCCCTACTTGATGAGCCATAGGCGCTGCCCTGTGATTTTTTTTATCATTCCTAGGAAGAATTGAAAAGTTGTCATTTGTGGCTCTGCGCCTGTGGCTCAACAGGCTAAGGCACCAGCCGCGTACACCTGAGCTGGTGGGTTTGAATCCAGCCCGGGCCCACCAAACAACAATGATGGCTACAATCAAAAAATGGCTGGGCGTTGTGGCGGGCGCCTGTAGTCCCAGCTACTTGGGAGGTGGAGGCAGGAGACTCACTTGAGCCTAGGAGTTGGGGGTCACTGTAAGCTATGATGCGACAGTACTCTACCCAGGGTGACAGCTTGA
>CAUYRH010104515.1:0-15100 GCA_963574655.1 Perodicticus potto
TCTCACTTTATCACCCTCGGTAGAGTGCCGTGGCGTCACACAGCTCACAGCAACCTCCAACTCCTGGGCTTAGGCGATTCTCTTGCCTCAGCCTCCCGACTACAGGCGCCCGCCACAACGCCTGGCTATTTTTCTGTTTTGCAGTTCTGCCAAGGCTGGGTTTGAATCAACCACCTTTGGTATATGGGGCCAGCGCCCTACTCGATGAGCCACAGGTGCCGCCCCAGAAGAGACTCTTTAATAGGTAGAAAGCTACCACTAACCCAAGGTTTTCCTCCTAGAGAAATCTTACTAAGGTTTATTTCCCCAATTTTGAACAACTAGAGATTTTTAGCAGCATACAAATTGCCAAATACACAGCAAGAGAAGCGTTATTCAACCAATTAAAACCCTAGATCACAAATTTACCATTCCCTGGGCTGTAGAACCATCTTTCTACTGTTTTTTCCTACTAGAAAGCAAGCCAGTTTCTTCAGTCTGGCAAGTTACTATGTTCAGACATTTTTATGGCCTGCTTCCTGTTCACAAACAAGTTTCTCAGCAGTGACTCAATCAACGAAATATGATCCAGCCAGTTTACTGGAACTCTCAACCATCACATTTGTCTGTAAATTGCAAAACATGATGCAAAGATAAAGTAAAACTGGAAAGTAAAGAGAGTAGGACTTGGGTTATTTTCTCAAGAGGCACACCCGTTTTAGGTCAAAGAGGGATCAGAAGGAACAGTTAATTTCCAAAACAACAGGTGATCCCACCTGCTACAAAAAGTACAGGGTTCTGACTTTTCCACAGAGGTTTCAATCCTGCATCCCAAGAGTTATTTTCTGGTTGATTGTATTTAAGCAGAATACTGCTGCTAGGCTTCAAAGGACTTATGCAAGGGTTTTACTACTTTGCTGAATGAATGGCTTGATTTGACAGGCCAACTTTCGGATACATTCTTCTAATGTCTCTCCTATTTTTGAATAAGTCATGTATGTTTTCAGTGCTAAATGCTGTCCTTCATATAGGAAAGGAACTTCTCACCTTTGTGATAAGTCTTTTGCTATTAGAATGATCCAATCCCCCTTACCCCACAATACTGCCAATAGAACTTTCAGGAACACTGGATCCCACTCTTAACCTACACGGAAACTAACTAGGTGTGAACTCACCAGGTGGCTCGGATATATCCACCTTGAGGTTAAACCCCCTTGCTGCCCATCCCAGTGCACTCTTCGGGGGTGCGGGGATGGGGGGAGTCCCCTGGAAGGGTGCGTGCGATTGCTCCAGCACACCACACCCAAGGACTCTCTACATGTGCTTCTGCCACTTCTAACCGTCCAAGTTATCCTTTACCCCCTTTTTGTTCTGGCTTTTCTAAAAAGAAATTATTAATTCAATCTTTGGGGTCCTTTTCAGATGTGACTACCTACAATTAGCTAAAAATAAGAAATGAGGTCTGTCACATGGGTTTGAGGACTGAGTACTAAATGCTGTTTTTTGCCTCCAGGCAGAGACCTTGTGTGCCATGGTAGTGGTGGTGGGGATGAATTTCTGATACATGTATTTGTATAATCTATATTATATATAGATTATAGAACACTTAAGGTTTTGGGTTTTCTTGGGTTCTATTGTTTTGGGTAAAACAATAGAACCTGTTAAAATAGAACATGGAATCTGTTTGATTTTTGGAGTGTATGAAATATTTCCTGAAATAGTAAGTTACTAACGGCTAAAACTTCATTCTATCGGAATGGTGGTAGCTATAAAGGTGGTGATCAAGATCAACTAGGTGAGTGTACATACTACCCTAAAGGGATCATTAATCTACCATCCACACTTACATACCGACTTGTCAGGTGCCAAGGATACCAAGATGAGTGACAGATGGTCTCTGACCTTAGCTATGAGACAACATGATGAGAAGCATGTAGGACCCCAGGTGACATGGAGGTACCACTACTCATACACAGAAAGCCCTCACTAGAGAAGGTGACGACAGCCATAAAGCACACCAGGCATGACTGACTGAACATGCAACACTTACGCAAAGGTTAAACTGCTTTCCAAAAGCCCTGCCCAAGTGAGCACTTGAAAGCAAAGGAGGTTATGGAGGTGGTGAGAACACAAAACATAAATACATCTTCATTCTCTCTATGCAATCTTGGCCCCCACCCCCTCCTCACGCTGTCCTCCAGGCTCAGATTCTCTAGCTGAAGGAAAATTCTCCCATGCCAACAGACGTCCTAGAGATTTCCTCCTCACAATTGGACTTTTTGGTCAGTATGAGTCATCCATCTCCGCTAAGGTGGAAACTACTGTTCATGCCATAGTGTCATGGGATGCTGGAACTGCAAGGGACCACAGGAATTACCCAGACAGCACATAGGGAAACAGGCCTAGAGGAGGAAATAACCAATGGTCCACTTTTCTAATTTTACAACTCTTGCCAAGTTATTTGGTAGAGGGGGAAAGATACATCTTTGCTTCATTTTAATTCTTTTTAAATTAGCATCTCTTGCTCTGGCCTGCGGCCCTCACAGGTACGTAACATCTTCTATTACAGCTGCGTTTGAACACTTCGTGGTTTACACCCATTTTCATGGGTGGTTTTTGTTTGAGCTTCACTACAGTAGCATGAGGGAGGTGGGTCTGGTATTGTGATCTCTATTTCTAGAAGAATGCACTGAGGCTTAGGGGGATCAAGCAACCTGCAAGTGTGGCAAATAGTAGAACCTGGACTTGGAAGTCTGCCCTCTGGGCCCTAACACCTGCCTGACCCAGACAATGTAAAAGGAAAATCAGGCCAACTTACTTGCATAAGGAGAGTTTAGCACTGAAATCAATCTTCCCATAAATCTGATGTTTACCACCTACTTATATGTCTTATTATTATTATTATTTTTCACAATGGTCTAACTAGATTGTTAACTCTTTTAGAGCAAGATGAAGGCTTTTTAGAAAACAGATAATAGCCAGGTGTTGTGGCGGGGGCCTGTAGTCCCAGCTATTTGGGAGGCTGAGGCAACAGAATCACTTAAGCCCAAGAGTTTGAGGTTGCTGTGAGCTGTGACGACACAGCACTCTACCCAGGGCAACGTAGTGAGACTGTCTCAAAAAAAAAAAAAAAAAGAAAGAAAAGAAAAGAAAAGGCAGAACTTAAAAAAAAAATAGAAAACAGATAACATATGTATATGGTATGAAATTTAAAAGTTGCCAAAGTAATCTCCCAGTTATACTCGCCAAGCCAACTGCTGGTATCAATTTTTTTCCCCTTAGAAAGATATTCCATTAAATACACACACAGACAAACAAAATAGCATATAATCATAGCGTTCCACACTTATTTACCCCCTTTAATACATTTTAGAGGTGGTTCTACATCAGGACACAGAGATGTCTCATTATTTTTAGTGAATGGACAGTATTTTGTTATACAGATGTACCATAATAATATTATTTCAAATATAATTATTTAATCAGTCTCCCATTTGACTTTTAAGTTATTTCTAATCTCTTTACGATTACAAACAATGTTAATAATGAATATCCTTATACATAAATAATTTCATAAATGTGAGGATATCTGTGGGATAAATACTTAGAAGTGGAGTTGCTTGGTCAAAGAGTATGTGTAGAGGCTCAGTATGTTGCCTTTGGTAGAGTGCTATGGTGTCAGAGCTCACAGCAACCTCAAACTCTTGGGCCTAAGTGATTCTCTTGCGTCAGCCTCCCAAGTACCTGGGACTACAGGCATCCACCACAACGTCCAGCTTTTTTTGTTGTTGTTGTTGCATTTGTCATTGTTATTCAGCTGGCCTGGGCCAGGTTAGAACCCGCCAGACTCGGTGTATGTGGCTGGTGCCGTGACTAGGGGCGCCAAGGCAAGAACGTGTAATTTTAATTATGACAGATACTGCCAAACAGCGCTACCCAAAGGTTGTACCTTTTACACTCCCACCAACAATGCACGAAGAGTGCCCATTTCCCCACATCCATGTCCCTCACATCTGGAGTCATATTGGCATATGGTACCCACTCAATAAATACACGTTAACCATTTGTACAAGGTCTCCTGTATTAATTCCAGAATCATTTCAAAATTGGGTCCTTCTCACTATCTTTTAGCAATGAAACTGAGGCTAAAGAAAGGAATAAACTTCACATTCCCAGAAGTGTCATCCAGCAAATGGTATTTCTTTAACCACCAGTGCAACCCTAGCCATGCTCCAGCCAAGCTAACTTTGGTTTGTGCCTTTGAAGTTGGTAGCACATTTTGCAGAGCGAGAAAAGGACAAGAATTGTAGAGGCCCAGGAATCCACAGGTAAGACAGGGGAAACTCAAGAGTGACAGGCAAAATCAGCAACCTCAGATTTTCTTACTGACAATGTAGACTTTTAAAGGACAAAGCAAACCTATGGCTCCTTAAAGACCAGGAAAAAGCATTCTTTCTAAGGATGTGCCATTCATGAACAGTTGTTTGCTGGCCATTACCATATGTTTAGAACACTCAGCTAAGAAGAGCTGAGGGTGATCTTCAAGGCCACAATCCAAACCCCAGGTTTATAAGTGAGGACCCTAACGTCTGAGATGCTAAACAGGGAAGTGGCCCCAGGGCTCACGTGACTGTGCAGAATCCAGAGGTGGTGATCTGGTCAACATAACACAAATTAGATTTCAAGCTAGACTTGTCTATTATAATGTCTATTACTTAAAAACTCATTAAAGATTAGGAATGACTTGGAAAATAGACCCTTACAAAAGTGTTGTGTGCTTTTCGACCCTGTAACCAAATTAATGGTCCGTGAAATTCTGTCACTAGAAAACTGCCCAATGTCTCGCCTATACTCTTCTTTAGAGGCCTTTCCTTTCCCTACCTGCAAGCCCTGCATACTGTGTGGTTTTCTAAGACTGTGACCTTGCTTAATACAGTAGCAGTAAGAGCCTGCAGTTCATCTTCAGGCAAATCATCACCACTGCCAAGCCTCAGCTGTTAGACATCTCACAGCAAAAATGGCTCAAAACTAGTGTGGATGCCCGAGTACTCCCAAATCACAGAGTCAAGGTCATGTACCCACTAAATGCACATTTCTGACTGACTCATCCAAGGGCTCACCAAAACCTAAGTATGACCCAAGAAATAATTCTCTAGTCCTTGGAAAAAGAAAGCCCTTGGAGATGTCAGCCCTTGTATCTATCATGTTTTACGGGCACAAAACACTTTCACTTGCATCATTCTGTCATTTTTAATTCTCACACTACTCCATGTGAAGATCAGTGAGATGAAGAAATCAAGATGAAGGTTAAATGCCAAAGGTCACACAGCTCATGAGCTGCGGGTGTGGCAAACCCAGCACCACTCGAAATCTCATGAACACACCCATAAATCAAACTGCCATTCAGTAATTCATAATACCTCCATTTCCTGTCTCACACGCCTCAGAAAACAAATTAAAATTCCAGTTTGCTCTAAGAGTGTTCACTGTGGTTGTTGGTGGCATCTTTCCTTAAATCAATTTTGCTATACTTATAAGAAAACAACACCATAAAAGAGGCCTGAACTGTTTTGTTTTATTTTTTTGAGACAGAGCCTCAAGCTGTCACCCTGGGAAGAGTGCTGTAGCATCACAGCTCACCGCAACCTCCAACTCCTGGGCTCAAGAGATTCTCCTGCCTCCACCTCCCAAGTAGCTGGGACTATAAGCACCCACCACAACGCCCGGCTATTTTTTGGCTGCAGCTGTCACTGTCCTTTGGCGGGCCTGGGCTAGATTTGAACCTGCCAACTCAGGTGTATGTGGCTGGCGCCTTTGCTTCTTGAGCCACAGGCGCCGAGCCAGGCCTGAACTTATAAATGATTTCACACAATCTTAACTAAATAATAAACACATGAAGCTCTCAGTCTTGTCTCCAAGAACAAAAGCTGTGGGTCTGTTTTTAAAAATCTCTGGCTTTGGGAAAAAGACTTCTTAAATATGAAAGCCAGCTGTATGGAATTTTCCAAAGTAAATGCTCATACGAAGCATGGGAATTATTTTTTACCTTATTACTATTCTCCATGAACATACTGTTACACTGCCCAACAAAAATACATGTCACACATAAATGATCACACTGTCACTGGCAAGCATATCACACAGAAATTTTTTCATTACCACCTAAAATAACTGTTTTTTTTTTGGTCTGAGATAGGGTCCGCTCTGTTGCCCAGGAGAATGCAGTGCGTCATAGCTCACTGCAACCTCAAACCCCTGAACTCAAGTGATCCTCTAGCTTCAGGTTCTTGACTAGTTGAGACTTACAGGTGCATGCTACTGTGCCTGGCTAAGTTTTTTTCATTTTTTTGTAGAGTCAGCTCTTGCTATTGCCTAGGTTGGTCTCCAAGGCTCCTCCTACAGTGATCCTCCTGCTTTGGCCTTGCAAAGTGTTAGGATTACAGCTGAAAGCCACCGCACCCGGCCCAATAATTGCTTTTTTTTTTTTTTCGAGACAGTCTCACTTTGTTGCCCTCAGTACAGTGCCTGGCATCATATCTCAGAGCAACCTCAAACTCTTGGACTCAAGCCATTCTCTTGCCTCAGCCTCTGAGTAGCTGGGACTACGGGCCTCCGCCACAATGCCTGGCTGTTTTTTTGTTATTGTTGTCATTGTTGTTTAGCAGGCCCTGGCTGAGTTTGAACCCACCAGCCCTTAACCATGCATATGGGGCATGTGGCTGGTGCCCTAATCACTGAGCTATGGGCACTGAGCCTGTTGTAACCCTTTTAATAAGAGAATTTATTCTGTAAAATGTGAATCAGTCAAAAGCCCACTCTAAAGAATCCAGAAGGCCACATGTGGCCCTAATGTAGCAGGTTGAACGGCCAGCATTTATCACGTCCTTTTTATGTGCTCAGCACTATTCCAAGCACTTGTATACTTTACTTTATTCATACCCCAACTCCCCTCAGCGGGTAGTAGTATTGCCATTGCCATTTTGGAGTATGGAAACAGAAGCACGGAGAGGTTAATAAGTACTTTGCTTGAACACCTCCATAAATGGTGACAGGGAGATCCAACTGAGGTTTACGTTACAGAACCAGAGCTCTCTGGGGTGGCGCCTGTGGCTCAGTGGGTAGGGCGCCGGCCCCATACACCAAAAGTGGCGGGTTCAAGCCCAGCCAAACTGCAACAAAAACATAGCCAGGCGTTGTGGCCGGCACCTGTAGTCTCAGCTACTTGGGAGGCTGAGGCAAGAGAATTGCCTAAGTTTAGGAGTTGGAGGTTGCTGTGAGCTGTGATGCCACAGCACTCTACCGAGGGCGAGAAAGTGAGACTCTGTCTCTAAAAAAAAGAACCAGAGCTCTCATCCACTCAAATGACAAAGCCTTTCACTCCAGAATAACCCAGGCCTCCTGAGGGAGGCTGTGTGGTGCAGTGGAAAGCAGTCTGACTGAAGAAACCCCTCTAACCTCACACTGCTGTTCTGTAATGGAAAGGCAAGATAATTCTTGACCTCAGAGAGGTATTTTTCTTATTAAAAAAAAGCAGGTGGATGCTCCTTCAAAATATAAAGGACAAATATGGATATTATTAACATATTCAACTCCTGTTGTAGATGTCAAATGACTATGAGAAGCATCTACTTTTTCAGGCTTCTAGGTCTAACCACTATATATAAAATAGACAGCGAGGTGATAACTTGTTTAGGTGTCAGACATTTGTGTGGCAACAACAAAGGGCAGTTAAATGTAAAAACTGTACAGCTGTGTCATCTCCCTCAAGGGTCTTAAAAGGTTTTTCTTTCCCTTCATCACTTTGCCTATGTTTTTTTTAATAGCCAAAGTTAGTTAGGGTGGTTACTACAAAAGAAACATCTTAAAGCCATTAAAATGGGGGTGGGGGACAAGAGGAGGACAAGGCCACACTGGCAGGCTCCATCCACGTTTGGACTCAGCCTTCGTCTACTAGTGCGAGCCGACTCCCCAAACTTCTGTCATACGACCTGGACCCCAGAGCTCCGGAGTAAAGGAGTGGATCTGAAAGGGACTTCTAAAAGTGGTTTAAAAATTCTCGTTAAGTACAAGGAACCCGGTGGACAGGCTGGAGGGCCCCTCAAAGGAGCCTGGACAGCATGTGGGGCCTCTGGTGTTCTGGGGTGCATGTAAGGCCTCTGTGCCACCCTGAGGAAGAAAAAGAATCCATTCTTAAAGCAGAACAGCAACTTCCGGCTGATTTCTCCTCTCCTTTCATCAATGGAATGAAAACACTGGTGGATGTTACAATAAAGGAACAATTGAGCATGCAAGCTTGAGCACAAGCAATTTCATGGTGGGACCCACAGAAGAGAAAAATATACTCCTCTCCTTTAAAAGGGAGGCTTTAAAAATTCTTTTTAAATGTTAAGAAAGAGACAGTTTAGAGTGACAGAGAGAGATCTGCAACACGTGTGCTGATGCCAAACCGACTAAGCCGTCACAATAATGGACAACACACACAAATACACCCCGGCAGAAACTGCTCCCTCCTCCCTCCCTGCCTCCAACCTGTCCATCTTCCATTTAACCAGACTAAATAACTTCCTATACACATCCAACTCCTGGGCCTTGCCTTTTCCAAAGCTTTCCAAATGCTCTGTATAAATTTTAGATACCACATACGGGCATCAAAGACCATCATCTTCAGCTATCCCAAAGTTAACTTTTTCAGCTCTATTGACCCAATACTCTACCACAATCCAGCTCATGCTTGTGCCATTACTTGCGCTTCCTGCTGAAGCCTGATGAAATCTACAGGCTTAAAAAAAATTACTTAAAATGCCACCTCCTCTAGGATGTCCTCTCTGCCCACCCCTGGCTAGAAGTCACATTGTCTCATTCGCACTGTCATGGACTCACTCTCACATTTATACAGCAACTATTAAGGATGGTGCTTGACATCAGAGTTACCAAAAAAGAATAAAATACACTACTTACCCGACAGCAACTCATATTCTAAGCAAAGGAGACAGAAACATTAACTGATTGATACTAATTATGATCTGAAACACGCCCTATAATTCAGGTGTACAAAGAGCAAATGGAATCAATTAGGAGGGGCATTCTGAAAAGCAAATGCCCTCCAATGAGTTATCTTGGAAGATTAAAACAGCTGTATGCCCTGAAAGTTCCCTAGGGTGTGTAGATACCTAATAAATATTTGTGGAATGAATAAGTGTATACTCTTTAGGCCTGAATTCAATATTTTCATTGTATACTTAAAGTATCTGGAGGTAAAGAGTTCAAATTACTTAGGTAACAAAGGTACCATGTTTTATATCATTTATGACCCAACTACCAGTCACAGAAAAATTATTGAACTTCATTCCCAGTAACAGCATTTCAAAATTATTCTTTGGGTACCCTGCTAAAAGTAAAGTATTATATCTTAAGAACTATTAATACACACCCCTTCAAGTTAATGATAAAACTGATTTTTTAAGAGAACAAACATGATAGTAACTTCAAATATTCATTAAAGAGTTTTGCTATCTGGATAATACAGTCAATATATTAAGTGTTGACTAAGTGTATTTTCCGAGTGGATAATGGTTATTTCACTCAGGCTGAGGGTCAGAAAATAGGACAAGAAGTGGGCAAATTCACCTTGTCCTTCAAGCTATTACATTATGATCTCAACCTATTCAGCTATTCTACAGCTTCCCATACTCTTACCTCAGTACCCAACTTCTTCTTCAAAGACACCATAGAAAAAAGGCTGTAAAGTCCCAGACAGACACAGCATGACTTAGTTTATCATTTTAGGACCAATTCCTTGCAGCTGTGGTGTGAGAATAGGCAAAAACCAGTGCTTAACATTACCATATCGAATAATACTGCTCTTTGAGTTAAGGGATCTGGACTCTGCCAGAGTACATAAAAGGCACCTAGACCCTACCCTTTGTCAAGCTTTCATTACTTTCTATTATCTCTCGCTCATTACCCTTTTGCTGAGAATAAAAGCTCTAAACAGGCTGCCATCTGTGTAGATTACAGGCTTCCCTACACAGACTACATTCTGAGATTTCCTGAGAGTGAACAGTAATATCCTGACCTCATAGTGTCTCTAGAAGTCAGTGTGCCACAGTAGTTTCGTGGGGCTGGCACCCCCACTTTGGAGAATTATATGGATGAGAGGAGGAGGGGCTTTCTGGTTGGTGCAATGATGCTAAACATCCTGCAATGTGTTAAGCTCCCTGTTCCAAAGAGAAATCCAACGCACATGTCAACAGCGCCCCCTCTGGCAAACACTGGATGAGGTCCTAGAGCAGGAACACAGTCTTAAAAGTCCTTCATTTTCTGCTGGTGGGACCGCAAACCAATACAACCTTTTTAGAAGGAAGTATGGCGAATCCTCAAAGAACTCAAACTAGATTTCCCATTTGATACTGCAATCCCATTACTGGGCATCCGCACAGAAGAAAAAAAATCATTTTACCGTAAGGACATTTGCACTAGACTGTTTATTGCAGCTCAATTTACATCTGCCAAATTATGGAAACATCCTAAATGCCCACCAACCCAGGAATGGATTAACAAGCTATGGTATATATGCATACCATGGAATACTATTCTGCTACTAAAAAAAGATGGTGACTTTATATCTTTGTATTAACCTGGATGGAGTTGAAACACATTCTTCTTAGTAAAGCTTCCCAAGAATGGAGAAGCAAGAATCCACTGTACTCAATTCTGATATAAGACAATTGATGCTAATGTCTGGTAGGAGGCAAGGGAAAGGGGAGTGGAGGGGGAAGGGGGATGGGGGAGTTATGGTGTGTGACATCCTCTTGGGGGACACAATTATAAGAGAGACTTTAGGGCGGTGCCTGTGGCTCAAAAGAGTAGGCACCAGCCCCATATACCGGAGGTGGAGGGTTCAAACCCAGCCCTGGCTAAAAACTGCAAAAAAAATAAAAATAAGAGAGACTTTACCTAACAAATGCAAGCAGTGTAAACCTGGTTCTTTGGGCCCTCAATGAATCCCCAACAAAAAACAAAACAAAACAAAACATGCAAATGGAAAAAAAGGGTCCTTCATTCTAAAGCAGCCAACAGAATGCCCATAGTCATTAGACAAGGAAGAAAGAAAGAAGGGAGAGAAGGAACAAAACAGGCAAGGGAGAGTACGGATTATGGACATTCAATATCCCTGTTCTGCCACCTGTAAGTGGTGCAGCCTGGGCCTCTTTGAATAGGTTTCCTCAGCCATAAAAAGGAGAGAATACCCCCACTGCATGAATTTACTGTCAAGATCAAGTAAGAGAACATGTCGAGGGCGTAGTATAGCACTAGTGGGTTTTCAGTGAATGTTAGTTTCTTTTCACTTTTCCTCCCCATGAAATTGGGGAGGAAAAGTGAAAAGATGTATTCAGATGTCTCGTTACACCAAAGCCTGATTTTTCTCTACAACATAGGAAGTGAGTAGGTAACATGAACCAAAATGAAAGACTAAGTGTTTCCTCAGTCTCACTATTACCTTCTCCAGCACACACACCATCACTGAAGTTTTTAACAATCGTATTGTTAAAAAGTGAACTCTTGGCTCGGCGCCTGTGGCTCAGCAGGCTAAGGTGCCAGCCACGTACACCTGAGTTGGCTGGTTCAAATCCAGCCCAGGCCGCCAAACAACAATGACGGGTGCACCAAAAAATGGCCGGGCGTTGTGGCGGGCGCCTGCAGTCCCAGCTTCTTGGGAGGTGGAGGAAAGAGACTCGCTTGAGCCCAGGAATTGGAGGTTGCTGTGAGCTGTAATGCCACGGCACTCTATCCAGGGTGACAGCTTGAGGCTCTGTCTCAAAAACAAAAAAAAAAAAAAAGTGAACTCTTATACCTGTAGCACAGGGCAAAAGTGACGTGCTCCTGGAGCCCCCGAATTCCAAAGGGACAAGACTGGAGCTGGGCCTTGCAATCTCTGCCTGGCACCCCTGAGTACGGAGGCCATCATGAGCACCGAAGTGCCCACTCCCCTCTGGGCCTGTTTCCACTTGTCTGCAAGGTGGGTACACAGGGCAGGGGCTGAGCCAGCTTCAGAAGGTCCCATACCACAGCCATCAATCTCTTGAGTGGGACAGCTGTAGCAGAGCATGCTCACACACAGAACTTGCAAATGGTTTCTAAGAATGTAAACCAGAAAGCCATTCAGGTCAGTAAAGTGGTAGACACTGGTCAGGAAATAAAGATGGACTTTCATTAGATACAGAGAACCAAAAAATGAAGTTGCTGAAAACTGCCTTGGGATTTAAACTTTTTGTTTTTAACAGAGGAAGCAAAGCTTGGAGCTAACTAGAGAAAGGCAGTTCTGTCCTGGCCTCCAGGCTTTCTGACACCCATCCTGAGCATCTGAGCATTTTATCCTCAATGTTTTTTCAACATACAGGTTATCACAGTCCACAGTCCTAAAAAAACATGGAATAATTCCCCAACTTGGGGAAAGGCCTTTGATAACAAAGTTATCATGCAATTCTTCGCAAGATCAAGTTATATTTACTGAATTTCAAACATTCACCAGGCATCTTGAAACACAGTGCCCAGATCTTGGTATTAAGGCTGTGAAGGAGAGTAATAAAAAATAGAAATGCTTCCTTTCATGCTTTAAGTAAGATATCCCAACCAAATTTTTTAAATCATTATATAGACACCAGTGGTAGGTACCCTGGGGCACTGCCTCTCAAACATGACTGCACATCCGAATCACTTCAGAAGATACAGAAGTAGTCATGCTTGGGTCCCACCAACAGAGATTTTGATTTCTTCAGGGATACAGCCTGGACATCAGCATTTTAAATACTAATTGTGAGTCTCACAGACAATATGATTTAACCACTATTGCCGGGGGTTGGGGGGAAGAAATAGAAAAAGTAGGGGGAAAAACTCAAATGTTTATCAACTGATGAGTGGATAAATGAGGGTATAGCCACACAATGGAGTAGCATTCAGTCATAAAGAGTGGTTGAGAGGTGTTACAATATGGTTTACCTCGAAATATTATGTCAAGTGAAAAAAGCCAGTCACAAAAGGACATACAGTTTGTAATTCCACCCATATGAAATGTCCAGAATAGGCAAATCCACACATACAGAAAATAACTGAGTGGGCCAAATACAGTGGCTCTCGCCTGTAATTGTAACACTCTGGGAGGCTGAGTATTGCTTGAGCTCAGGACTTTGAGACCAGCCTGAGCAAGAGGAAGATCAAGACCCCACCTCTACTAAAGAAAAAAACAATAGAAAAATTAGCCAGGTGTTGCGGCAGACACTTGTAGTCCTAACTACTCAGGAGGCTAAGGCAAGAGGATCCAGGAGTTTGAGGTTGCTGTGAGATAGGCGGAGGCCAAGGTTCTCTAGCCTGGGCGACAAAGTGAGACTGTGTTTCAAGAAAACAAAAACAACAAAACTGAGTGATTACCAAGGGCTAACGAAGTTGGGGGGGAAGTGTTTGCTACTGGGTATGGGGTTTCTTTTGGCAGTGATGAAAACTGCTTATAGTGATAGCTGCACCAACTCCATGAACAATACATACACTTAACCACTGAAAAGGTTTAACTGGGTAAACTGTATATATTGCACATATATCTATAAAATGTATGCCTAACTCCCAAGGAGCTTACAATCTAGCCAGAGGGAAAAAAATATACCAGTACACAGGTAAGACAAGTATCAAGAAAGATTTTAAGAGGCAATTAAAGAGAACTGCCAAGTAATACAGAAAACAAAAGTTACCAACTCAGAGGGAGGCATCAAAGCCAAAGTGATCAATACTTTTCTTACAGACCATTATTTTTCTTCTCCAATCTGAAAAGCAATAGCATTTGGATCTTGCCAGTGAGCTGCTGCTAATACAGGCCCCAAAGTCTTGATTTCCAAGCTTATGAAAAAAAAATGGCTATTTAGCACCACCAAAGAATTTTTAGAAATTCTACAGAATATAGGATGGTGACAGATTGTAATAACTCTCATGAGTCATTTATCAACAAGGTCTTTGAAAGACAGACTTGGTTCTCTAAATCCTATTTTTGCCTTGGATTTGCCTTTATTGTAACCACAATTTGGGCCAAATAAATTTACATGCTCACTTGCACAAAGACTTGCTTAAATATGAAGATATGCAACACAAAGGTATTATAAGGTATTATAGCACATCTGCAAAAAAAATAAAATAAACTGAATAATTCAAAGTGCTTCCCATGCTCAAAGTTCTTAAAATACTTAATAATAACAATAATTAAAAGAAGCTTATTGTGGGCTTGGTGCCTGTAGCGCAGTGAGTCCGGCCTGGGTCACATGCACCGAGGCTGATGGATTCAAACCCAGCCTGGGCCAGCTACACAACGATAACTGCAATAACAACAACAACAAAAATAGCTGGGCGTTGTGGTAGGCGCCTATAGTCCCAGCTACTTGGAGGCTGAGAAAAGAGAATCACTTAAGCCCAAGAATTTGAGGTTGCTGTGAGCTATGACACCATTGCGCTCTACTGTGGGCAACATAGTGAGACTGTCTCAAAAAAAAAAGAGGGTTATTGTGGTAGGGGATGACACATAGAAAACACAAACTTT
Source organism: Perodicticus potto (assembly GCA_963574655.1). Classification (NCBI taxonomy): domain Eukaryota; kingdom Metazoa; phylum Chordata; class Mammalia; order Primates; family Lorisidae; genus Perodicticus; species Perodicticus potto. The sequence continues at coordinate 14,558 of CAUYRH010104515.1, forward strand.
ACAGCAGGATTTTGTTTAAGAGTCTTGTTTTGGTTTCTGGAGGAGGGGTTAGTGTAATAATGTTAAGTTTGGGAATGTAAACATTATACACATAAACATATTTTTGCTTTCATTTATAAAGAACATACCATTACCACTTGAAGACTTGGCCTAGACCTTAGCCCTTTTATTTTATTTTATTTTTATTTGAGACAGACCCTCACTATGTTGCTCTCAGTACAGTGCAGTGGCATCACAGCTCACAGCAACCTTAAACTCTTAGGCTTAACCAATTCTCTTGCCTCAGCCTAACCTTAGCCCTTTTAATGTGTTTTGGCCTTATTTAAAAGCATGTGATGGCTCGGCGCCTGTGGCTCAACGGGCTAAGGCGCCAGCCACATACACCTGAGCTGGCGGGTTTGAATCCAGCCCAGGCCCGCCAAACAACAATGACGGCTGCAACCAAAAAATGGCCGGGCGTTGTGGCGGGCACCTGTAGTCCCAGCTACTTGGGAGGCGGAGGCAGGAGACTCGCTTGAGCCCAGGAATTGGAGGTTGCTGTGA
>CAUYRH010104518.1:0-16071 GCA_963574655.1 Perodicticus potto
CAGTAGAAGAAGACAAGATAACAGGAAAGGGGACTTCCCAAGTTGGGGTCAGGGAGGGTGAATTAGAGGGAGGAGTTTTGATCATGACTAGATCTCCAGGAGTGAAAAGTTCCTGTTTTAGTTAGTATGTCCCTCCCCAAACAGGGAGCAGGACTTAATAATTCCTCTCTTTGACCACCAACTGGCCAATAGCCCTCATAGTGGGGATGAAAACACTGTGGATAAGCCAGGTGTGGTGACTTGTGCCTGTAATTCATCTGCTTGGGAGGCCGAGCAGGTGGGAGGATTGTTCGAGGTCAAGAGTTCAAGAGTTCAAGACCAGCCTGGGCAATGTAGTGAGGCCCTAGCTAAAAAAAAATTAGCTGGGCATGGTGCATGTGTTTGATAATGCTACTCCACTCCAGTCTAGGCAAAAGAGTGAGACTCCATCTCTAAACAAAAAAACATTGTGGATGACATTGTCAATGGGACAGAAAGGGTCAGCCTGGTAAAGAGATTTAGGTTTTTGTTTAATGGAGTTAAGGTGCTGCATCTATATTGTCCTCGCAAAACAAACAAACAAAAAAGTTGGCTGGCTGAAGTGGCTCAGGCCTATAATCCTAGCATTTTTGGAGGATGAGGCAGGTGGATTGCCTGACCTCAGGAGTTGGAGACCAGTCTGAGCAAGAGTGAAGACTAGTCTCAACTAAAAATGGAAAAACTAGTCAGGCATTGTGGTGGGCAAGTCTGGTCTCAGCGGCTCAGGAGGCTGAGGCAGGAGGATTTCTTGAGCCCAAGAGTTTGAGGTCACTGTGAGCTATGACTCCAGGGCACTCTGCCAAGAGGGATAGAATGAGACTCTGTCTCAAAAAAAAAGTTTCTGACTCAAAGTATTTTGAGGTCAAAATCTTGATCTTGTGAACTGGGTCACTTTATGGAATGCTTGGTTATTTGAAATATGGCAAAAACTAGCTTGCTTCTCTCTTGCATTTTTCCAATCCATTCTTCATTGAAGAGTAAAGATTGATTTTTTTTTTTTCCCTAGGCTAGGATACAGTGGAGTCATCACAGCTCAGGACAGTCTCAAATTTCTGGGCTCAAGTGATCCTCTTGCCTCAGCTTCCCTATGCTGGATAATTAAAAACTTTTTTTTTTTGAGATAAGCAGTTTAATCTTCAGGCAATCCTCCTGCCTCAGCCTTCCAAAGTCCTGGGCTTACATACATTAGCCACGCACTCAGCCAAGAGTGATTTTTTTTTGTTTGTTTGAGACAGAGTCTCACTTTGTCGCCCTTGGTAGAGTGCCGTGACTTCACAGCTCACAGCAACCTCCAGCTCCAGGGCTTAGGCAATTCTCTTGTCTCAGCCTCCCGAGTAACTGGGACTACAGGCGCCCGCCACAACGCCTGACTATTTTTTTGTTGCAGTTTGGCCAGGGCTGGGTTTGAACCCGTCACCCTCAGTATAGGGGGCCGGCACCCTACTCACTGAGCCACAGGCGCCATCCCCAAGAGTGATTTTTAAAATTAAATTTATCCAGAGTTGGAATAATTTATTTTTTAATGAAAAGTAAGAGTATTAATGAGATAGGCATTTAGAGTAGCTGTACATAAAAGGAGAAACAGATGGTTGTACGGGCTATTTTGGAGCACACATTTACAAGACCAGAGAGCACATTTTATGGTTATGGAACACAGTTTTTGGTACTAAAAATTAATTGGTACCATATTAGTACTCTTCCCTAGTATTGTGTGTATTAACCATCTGGGCTAAAAACTTAGGCTAATTCTTACTTCTTGGAAGATAGTCTCTAAACTTTAAAAAAATTTTTTTAATGTTTTAGAGACTGGTCTCACTGTGTCTCCCTGACTGGAGTGCAGTGGCATAATCATAGCTCACTGAAGGCTCAAAATACTGGACTCTAGCAAACCTCCTGCCTCAGCTTCCCATGTAGCTAGTAGTACAGGCATGTGCCACTATGCCTGGCTAGTTTGTTTGTTTAGAGATGGGGTCTTGCTTTCTTGCTCTGGCTGGTCTCAAACTCCTGGCCTCCACTGATCCTCCTGCCTTGGCCTCCCAAAGTGTTGGGATACAGGCATGAGGTTGTATGTGAGCCATCATGCCTAGCCTCTAAACTTATATAGAAGGGTAAACTTATATAGTAGGGTCCACTGAACTCTTCAACTGGAGCAAACAATACTGATCCTCAGGCTCGGTGCCTGTAGCTCCGCAGCTAGAGTGTCAGCCACATACACCGGAGCTGGTGGGTTTGACTCGAGCCCAGGCCTGCCAAACGATGACAACTACAACCAAAAAATAGCTGGGTGTTGTGGTGGGTGCCTGTAGTCCCAGCTACCTGGGCGGCTGAGGCCAGAAAAATCACTTAAGCCCAAGAGTTTGAGATTACTGTGAGCCGTGATGTCACAGCACTCTACAGAGGGTGACATAATGAGTGAGACTTTGTCTCAAAAAAAAAAAAAAAAATACTGATCATCAAGTCCAGGAACTGGCTTTTGGCAGTGGAGGAAAAACTCACAAGATATCTTAAAAAATTTATATCTTAGGGCAGCGCCTGTAGCTCAGTGGGTAGGGCGCTGACCACATACACTGAGGCTGGCGGTTTGAATCTAGTCCAGGCCACCTAAAACAATGACAACCACAACAACAACAACAAAAAATAGCCTGGCATTGTGGTGGGCGCCTATAGTCTTAGATACTTGGGAGGTTGAGGCAAGAGAATCTCTTGAGTCCAAGAGTTTGAGGTTGCTGTGAGCTGTGACGCCACAACACTTTACCCAGGGCAACAGCTTGAGACTCTGTCTCAAAATTTTTTTTTTATATTTTAGAAAGCAGAATAGTAGCTTCAGGGGTTAGGAATGGGGAGAATGGGGAGTTATTATTCAATGGGTACAGAGTTTCAGTTTGGGATGATGAAAAAGTTCTGGAGATGGATAGTGGTGATGATTGTACAACAATGTGAACGTACTTACTGCCATTGAACTGTACACCTAAAAATGATTAAAATGGCAAATTTTGTGTTATGAATATTTTACCACAATAAAATAAATTATCTTGATATTCAGCCAATTTTATTAGAAAATGCAAAGCTAAGCACCATAGATAGAATTCATTTGGAATTATATCCTCAAAAATTATACATTTACAATAGTCCATATTCTTCCTCCTATAATATATTGGACAAAATTGACTAACAGTGACTGCAATCAATAAAAAAGAATATACTTTTCTTTTCTTTTCTTTTCTTTTTGTAGAGACAGAGTCTCACTGTATCGCCTTCAGTAGAGTGCAGTGGAGTCACAGCTCACAGCAACCTCCAGCTTTTGGGCTTAGGAGATTCTCTTGCCTCAGCCTCCTGAGTAGCTGGGACTACAGGCACCCGCCACAATGCCCTGCTATTTTTTGATGCAGTTTGGCCAGGGTCGGGTTTGAACCTGCCACCCTCAGTAAGAATATACTTTTCAAATAGCATCAATTAGGCAATTATACATGATACTAACATGACGTACAAAAACACCTAGAAACAGATTACATCATTTAACAATTTTTCAGTGAAAATAGTGTTTTTCTGTATTTACTTTGTTATGCTTGCATATTTTCAACAATAAGGAAACTGAAAATCAGGATATACATAGTATAATTTGGCCAACTTAGTGCTGAAGAGGCTCAACCCCAGATTTGTTTTTTGTTTTTGTTTTTTTTTTTTTTGAGACAGAGTCTCATCTTATTTCCCTGGCTAGAGTGCCATGGCCTCATGGCTCACAGCAACCTCAAACTTGGGCTCATGAGATCCTCTTGCCTCAGCCTCTCAAGTAGCTGGGACTACAAGCACCTGCCACAATGCCTGGCTAGTTTTTAGAGATGAGGTCTTGCTCTTACTCAGGCTGAGCTCAAGCAATCCACCTGTCTCAATCTCCCAGAGTGCTCGGATTGCAGGTGTGAGCCATCATGTCTGACCCCAGATTTGTGGTTTTTCTTTAAATCCAATTTGTTTGGTCCATATATTACCTGAAATATAAGTGTGGTTATACTGCAAACATCACTGTTCTTAATTCCATAGCTCTAACAAAATCATTCCCTACTTAAAACTTTTCAATGGCTTCCACTTGCAATTAGAATAAAATCCCCGTCTTGTTTCTATGTTTTCCTGGGCCCTTCAGGACTGGGCCCTCACTCCTTTTCCAGTTTCATGGTAGGCTCCTCTTTGCACAGATTTTCCCCAGCACCAAGGGCTCTACACAGTTCCAGTAGACAAGCTTCCTTCCTTTAGAAAGGCTTCCTTTGCATAGCTTTTCTCTCCGCCTTAGACAATTCCCTACCCATGTCTTTCTCACATTACTGGCTTCTTCTTAACCTTCCGGAGGGCCTTCCCGCTCTCATACTCTTTTTTTGGTGGTGGTGGTGGGAGGTGACAGGGTCTTGCCCTGTCACCAGTGCTAGAGTGCAACAGTGTCTTCATAGCTCAATGTAGCCTCAAACCCCTGGGCTCAAGCAATCCTCCTGCTACCATGCCTGGCTAACTTTTAAACTTTTTTTTGTTAAGATAGGAGTCTCTTTGTGCTGCCCAGGCTGATCTGGAATTCCTAGCCTCAAGCAATCCTCCTGCCTAGGCCTCCCAAAGTGCTAGGAATACAGACCTATGTCATTGCCCCCAATCTACTCTGGTTTTTAAAACCATCCTATTTGCTATCCTAGAATTCTTTTTATAACTTTTGTAGCCTGTTTCCCTTCAAAATGTGATGAAATATTTGTTTATTGCCCCTCTTCTCCCACTAGACTGCAGCTCCCTGAATGCAAACTTTTTGTTTCTCTTATCTCTGTGCCCCTTTGCTTGAATTTCAGCGAATGTTTGTTGACTGAACTGAATGCAATGAAAGAAGTAGAGGTAGGAAGTAAAGCTGTAAAATTGGTTAGTAAAAGGAATGATTGCATTCTGTGCAATTTCGGAAAGCTGACTTGAAACCAGAGGGATTTTTAGGGTGCTATTTCTTCTTTCCTTTGAGGTGGGAGGATCATTTGAGGCCAGGAGTTCACGACCAGACAGGGAAATAATGAGACCACCATCTGCAGGAAAAAAAATTGTCAGGCATGATGTGGTAGCATACAGCAGTAGTCTCAGCTTCTCTTGAGGCTGAGGCAGGAACACTGATTGAACCCAGGAGTTTGAGGTTGCAGTGAGCTATCAGGCATGATGCCACTACACTCCAGCCTGGGGCACAGAGAGCCTGCTCAAAAAAAATAAAATAAAATAAAGGAAAGAAGAGAAAAGAAAAAATTACTGAGTTCTTTCAGGCCCTATGCTATGCAATCCACATGCACTATAGAATTTTACCTGATGACCAACCCCGTAGAGGTAATCAACCTTTAATACGCTCATTTGCTAACAGCTGTTAACGGTGGGGTCACTGGTTCAAGTAGGCCAAATTCAATTAATCCAAAGTAACTGACATCTCTTCAGTCAACAATAGTTGTTTTTATTAACGTACTTTTCAGAGAAACCCCCTGAATTCCCAGTTTACCTGACCTATCTTGGGACCGAAACCCACTAGGGGGTTTCCTGGAGAATGCCCTAGGTGGAGGAGGAACACCCCTGCTCGAACCACGCGCCCAGCTAGGCGGTCTCTGGACTCCCAAGAGCGCCAGGGAGGATGGAATAGGTCAGTTGGGGCTGATGTGGATCCCTGTGCCTCAGGGAGGCGAAACGCAAAGCCACTCTACGCCTCGCCCACGCCCGCCTGGGGAGCGGGATCTCCCCACCACAGGCGAAACCACCAAGCGTTTCCCAACTATAAGGCGCGTCACGAACGAGGCGGGCCGGCCCCGCCCACCTTCTCCGCCTCCCTTCGGGCTGGCACTAGGACTCCACGACCCCCGACCCGGCCCTCTCCCCGCCCCCCGGGCCAGGCCCAGCCTGCGATTGGTGACCGCGGGCGTGATTCCCGCCCCTGCTCTTTCCGTCATGACCAAGATGGCGCCTATCGCGGCGGCAGAGGCGGCCGGAGCTGGAGAAAGAGGCGGAGGCAGCTGCGGTCGCGAGGGGAGGGGAGTCCTGTCTGACTGAGACGGCAGGCCTGGGCGGGCGGGGGTGCCGCGCAGGGCGGAGCGCAGGGCTGGGGATGAGCTAAGCGGGCTCAGAGCGCCGCGGCGTTCAGCCCCTCGTGTCCTGCCGCCGCGCGTGAGGGGATCTGGCGCCGTTCTTCCAGCTAGACCCGCTGCTCGCGCGGGAGCCAGCGGGGAGGTGAGAGCTGGGGCAGCGACGCAGACAGTGGTGGCAGGTGGAGCTGTCACGGCTCGGAGAGTGACAGCCAGGGGCGCCGGAGTCGGGCAGCCGGGCTCGGGGAGGCGGCACGGATGGCCGCGACCCCCGCCTGCGGGCGCCTTAGTGCTGGGCCGTGCCCCGCGGGCTCGGTGCGCCCCGGGATGGCGCGGCGGTGCTGAGAGTAGCACCCGCGCCTCTGCGTCGGGCCCGCGGGGGCTCCTGTGTTTTCACTCCAGATCTTCTATTCCCGGCCGGCCTGGGGCTGTTGTTGTTTGGAGGTGGGGGCGGGGATGGGGGCGGTCCTGGAGCTGGGATTTTTGACAAGCCCGTTACGTAAGTCGGAGGTGGCTTCCCGGAATCCCACCTGCTAAGTATTGTGAACGAGAGGCTGGGGGCCCTGGGAGCCCGCAGGCCCCTTTTCCTCCCGGGGTCTGCCAGCAGTCCCTGGCCCTTGGGCGCCGGTTCCGCGTGAGCCCGGCCAGCGTCCAAGTTGGCCAATTTTTTCCAGTCTTTATTATTTTTATTATTATTTTTTTTTTCGTAGTGGTGGTGGTGGGGCGATGTTGTCACCGTTCCCTTCGAAGTTTATTGCATTCGGGGAGGAGAAGAAAAAAAGAAAAATCTTGTGACCTAAAATTGGGTCGCAGCGACAGCTTTTCATTATCGTGCTTTAAATGACACATGTGCTGCAAGATTTTTGTTGTTCCAGTGTGATTTTATTCGAACGTATGGTTATGCCTGGAGCCTTAGAGAGGGGTTTTTGTTTTACGGGACAGTTATTTCTTGTTTGCAACAGCAGGACAGGCATCAGTCGACAGATAATGTATTTATCTGAGGAGAAAACGCGTGTCAGACAGGCTGGGAACCGTGAGGGCAGAAATTCTATTACTACGTGAGCATGCTGTTCTTTAAAATGTGTTATACGTTAATGGAAAGAATAGCCCACGTGTAAAAGAAGCAGATTACAAACTATTTGGTGTGTTATCTCGTCTCATTCTGTTTTCTGCTTACCCTAGGCTGCCTCTTCTCTCCGTGGGAGGAGGCTAGACACCTGTAAACAGCATAGCCCAGGTTACATTAATGTATTGGAGTACATTTGAGATTATTGTAAAAAGTATTCTCTGGGGGATCTACGATTGAGTAATAAGTGGGCACTCTTGGGCAAGTTATTACGTTTATGTTGATGGTACTGGGATTCAGCTTCTGAAAACTTAAGTATACAGAATTTCTGAGCTATTTGAACCCAGTTTGAACTTACAATAAAAGATTTTATTTGGCTTCTTTCATAGGAACTTTGTTTTGGGCAGAATTAAACATTGTGGGCAATTCCTACTTCATTTTCATAATTTCCCTCTGAGCCACAGCTCTCAGTAGGAGTCCAGAATAGCATATGTTATCATCATCATTATATATAATATGTTACATAATTTTCTTTTCCTGAATGATTAAACATAGACCACTGTGGAATTTTGTAAGAATGTACTTGGTAAGAAAATTAATTGATCTTGATAATAGCCTAATAATGTGAATAAATAGGAGTGAATTTTGGACTGAGTTTTAAACTTATGTACACAAATTTACATTTTTTAAAATTAGTGAAGCAATATGTGAATAATTAGTGAATTTTTGTTTGTGCAGGAGAGCCAAGAAGCTGATGTTGATTTGTTTTGAACTTTTCCACATGAATTACCATTAGTTTAAATAGTTTATTGATTCCTACATTCCTGGAACTGTTGTCCTATTTCTGGCAACTTGAACAGTATTTCATATAATTGGAGGCTATAAGAAGGAATGGGCAGAAAATACAACATTTATTAATTCATTCAAAAATAAAATTTATAGCAGAGTTGCAAAAGAAAACTTATTTTCCCACTATGAAAAAGCCTAGTTTAAGCACTGATGCAGATCTGGTATATTATGTATCTTGTGCTAGTCTAGTTTAAATTGATGGCACATTATTTTAAGTGGAAAATGGAAGTGACTAGCAGGAAAATTAACTTGCTATTCTTTGCCTTCTCTGATGTCAGAGACTTTTCTTTGTGGTACTTTCCTCTTTCCCACCAGAGATAGAAGAAGAAAGTGACTGAAAGAAAAGTTGATACATTTTTCTTCTTTTCTTGTTTTACTTTTTTAATACCCTAACTTGATTACTTATTTAGAAGAATTTGTGGAAGAATGGTAGGGGTGGGGGGAGTCAAGCACTCTACACTTTATGACTGTACATCATAGTTTTCACTTTGAGTTCTAAAAGAGTAGAGAAGAACTTTACATTGAATAAATGATTAATTAATATACTGTATTATTATAATAATGAGAAAAAATGTTTTGAGACAAAAGTCTCACTCTGTCACCCAGGCCAGAGTGAGTGGTTCCATTATAGCTCACTGTAACCTTAGATTCCTGAGCTCAAGTGATCCTCCCACCTCAGCTTCCTAAGTAACTGAGGCTACAGGCACACACCACCATGACCTACTAATTTTAAATTTATTTTATTTTATTTTTTTGAGACAGAGTCTCAAGCTGTTACCCTGGATAGAGGGCTGTGATGTCACAGCTCATAGCAACCTCAAACTCTTGGGCTTAAGCAATTCTCTTGCGTAAGCTTCCCAAGTAGCTGGGACTACAGGCACCTGCCACAATGCCTGGCTGTTTTTTTTGTTGCAGTTGTCATTGTAGTTTTAGCTGACCACGGCCAAGTTCGAACCCTCCAGCTTCCGTGTATGTGGCTGGTGCCCTCCCCACTGAGCTACGGGCACTGCCTAATTTTTTTTTAAAGATGGGGTTTCTCAGGCTGGTCTTGAATTCCTAGCCTTAAGTGATCCTCCCACCTTAGCTTTCCAAAGTGCTGCGATACTCCACTGTGCCTAGACTTAGTGAAACATTTTTAATAGGAATAGTGAAATTGATGATAATCCATGTGATGGATGTAGCATCAAAATAATGTTTTCAAAAAATGTTTACTGGCAGAACATAGTGTCTCACACTTGTAATCCTAGCGCTCTGAGAGGCCAAGGTGGGAGGATTGTTTGAGGTCAGGAGTTTAAAATCAGCCTGAGCAAGAGCAAGACCCTGTTAGTACCAAAACCAGAAAAAAGTAGCTGGGCATGGTGGTACATGCCTGTAGTTCCAGTTACATGGCTGGAGAGGTCAATGTAGGAGGAGCTTTGAGCTCAAGAGTTTGAGGTTGCATTGAGCTGTGATGATGCCACTGCACTCTTCCTGGGGATGGAGTGAGACCAAAAATAAATTTTTGTTGACATAAAATATAATATAATGTTGAGAAATAAATCAAAATATAAAGATGTGTACACTGTGTTATTAGTTGTCACATGTATAAATGGCAAAAAGATTGGTAGGAAATAAAATATTAACAGCTGTTATCTCTCGATGAAAGGATTGTGAATAATCTTTATTTTAATGTTCATATTTCTCTATGTTCTCCCTCTGCACAGTTTCTACTTTTATATCACAAAAATGACAAAATATTTTCAAGGGTCATGGGAGAAATTAATGAAAATTCCCCATTATCATTGCTCCAACAGTGAAACTACCTCTGATTTATTGTTAGCAAAACCAACCCAAATATATAGTGCTCATGGAAACAGCTGGTAATTTAGGGGAAGACATTCTATTGATTACTAGCATCGACCTTCTAATAGTTTTGCATATGTGGATTTTTGTATCAATGCACATTGGTTCTTCTCAACTGCTCATTTGCTTCCCACACCAAAATTGTTCTGTATTGACAGTGCCAACCATTGATGGGCTCTTTTACTCAGTCTTTTCCTCATTACCTCATCAGTCAGTAGGCACTGGTCTTTGTTTATGAATTGCCAGATAACTGAGAATACAAAGATAAACAAAACATGATTTCTGCTCTCAAGCTCTAGCTGAGAGTGAGTTTTTTTTTTTCTTCTTTCTTAATCACTAATGTATATTGTGTACTGCGCTTCTCCTGTCTTACTGCTAATAGCAGCTTTTAGCAGTAATAAGACTCCTGTCTTACTGCTAAAAGGTACTTCAGGCAGTATCTTTTTCTTGGTGTTTATATCCTTTTATAACTTTCTTAGTGGTAAATATGTTTTGAGTTTCAGACAACCAATTTACAAATCAGCTTTTGGAACATTACTTAATTGTAGGTTATATTCAGAAGGGCTGCATGTATGTTATCTATGGCTGTTATTATTTTTAAAATACAGAAGAGCCTCCATAGTTGACCACATTCCTACGTGGAACAACTCGTTAAGTTGACCTAATTTTCATTGACCGGACATGTACCACATGTACTAAGGTCTAGTTCATTATGTTGACCACCTGCCTATGCTGACCGGTTTGTTACAGTCCCTTGAGTGGTCAGTTTACAGAGGTTCTACTGTATGTGACACTTTCTTGGTTCCTTCATCTTGCTTCCTTTTGTAAAAATCACAAGTAGAAAGCAAGAGAGAGAAGAGACAGGCTATTATGAAAAAAGTGGTAAAAAGATATTAAGGAAGTTTTCTTGCTAGTGCTATACTTTATTTTCACTGAACAAATTGAGTCCATCAGAATGTATAGTAGGTGATACTGTTTCTGGTATACTTGCTAAAACCTGTCTTTCCCTCTCTGCTTTTTAATTTCAAAATATTAAGGAAGTACAAATGTTTTTGTTACATGGATACCTTGTATAATGCTTAAGTCAGGGCTTTTGGCATGCCCTATATTGGGCCCAGTAGGTAAGTTTTTATCCCTCATCGCTACCCTTCCCTCTTTCTAATGTCCTTTATATCTCTGTACCCATGAATACCCATTCTTTAGCTCTCACTTGTTAAGGACAATTTGGTTTTCCATTCTTGAGATTCTTCACTTAGGATAATGGTCTCCAGTTCCATCCAAGTTGCTGCAAACAACATTATCTCATTCCTTTTCGTGGTTGAGTAATACTCCATGGCATTTATATATACTATGTTTTCCTTATCCACTCATGAATTAATAGACACTTAGGTTGATTCCACATCTTTGCAAATATGAATTGTACTGCAAGTGCAGGTGTCTTTTTGACAAAATAACTTATGTTCCTTTGGGTAGATACCCAGCAGTGGGATTGCTGGATATGGAATGGAAGGTCTACATTTATTTCTTTGAGAACGCTCCATAGTGATTTCCACAAATTTGTACTAATTTGCAATCTCACCAACAGTTTGTAAGCATTTCTTTCTCTTTGCATCCACACCAGTATCTCTTGTTTTTGTTTTGCTTTACTTTTTGGTAATGACCATTCTGATGGGGGTAAGGTGGTTATCTCAATATAGTTTACATTTCCCTGATGATTAGTGATATTAAGCATTTTTCTTTTCTTTTCTTTTTTCTTTTTTTTTTTTGTAGAGACAGAGTCTCACATTATCGCCCTTGATGGAGTGCTGTGGCGTCACACAGCTCACAGCAACCTCCAAGTCCTGGGCTTAGGCGATTCTCTTGCCTCAGCCTCCTGAGTAGCTGGGATTACAGGCGCCTGCCAGAACGCCCAGCTATTTTTCTGTTTTGCAGTTCAGCCGAGGCCGGGTTTGAACCCGCCACCCTCATGTATATGGGGCCGGCGCCCTACTCAATGAGCCACAGGTGCCTCCCTTTTCCTTTCTTTTTTTGAGACAGAGTCTCAACCTGTTGCCCTGGTAGAGTGCCATGTTGTCAGAATTCACAGCAACTTCAGATTCTGGGCGCAAGCAATTCTCTTGCCTCAGCCTCCCAAGTTGCTGGTCTACAGGCATCCTCCACAACGCCCAGCTATTTTTTTGGTTGTAGTTTTCATTGTTGTCTGGCAGGCCCAGTCTGGATTCGAACCTACCAGCTCAGGTGTATGTGGCTGGCGCCCTAGCCACTGAGCTACAGGTGCTGATCTGATATTAAGCATTTTTCATATGTTGGTTGGCTATTTGTCTATCTTCTTTTGAAAAACTTCTGCTTGTGTCTTTTATAGTTTAATGCCTTACATTTAAGTCTCTTATCCATCTTGAATTTTTGTATGTGGTGAAAGATAAGGGTCCTGTTTTGTTCTTCTGCATGTGGCTCTTTAATTTTCCCAGCACCATTTTTTGAATAGGGCTTCCTTTCCCCAGTTATGTTGTCTGCTTTGTTGAAGATCAGTTGGTTGTAGCTATAAGAAAACTTACCTCTTTTGATTCATGTTAAAAATGCACTTTCCATATGTATGTTAAGATGCATATATATATATACTCATAGACTCACATAGTTTAGATGTTTTTGTTTTCAAATGAAAGCCAAAATATGAGGAACAGACATTTCTATTTTTGCTGTAATATTGTAGATGAGACATTTTTATTTTTGAAATGTTTTAAAAATAAAATTACCAAAAAGTGGTATACACCCACATATAAAATGTTAACATTTTTCATTTTTGTTTCAGACATATATTTAATATAAAATAACTATGTATAGTTATCACACTGAATTATAAAAGAGCTAGTGACACTTGACGGACATGAACAAGCCATATGAAGAACGAGTAAGGAAAGATGTGTCATTTTCAGGGAATATAAAGTTCAGAGCCTTGCAGTGCTAAGGAACTTGGGATATTTGAGAATAGAATGGTACCCATTATGGTTAGATCTAGTGAGCTAGAGGGAAAATAGTCCAGAGGGTCCGTAGCACTTACTCTATAAATGTGAGGTTCCAAGAAATACATTGTTTAGTGTTTATGGTCACCCTTTATCTCAGTTTTATAGATGAGAAAATAGAGTAGCCTGTGTCAGCTAAATTACCTCTTTTTCTCATATTTGTTCTTTACTCCATTGCAGTCTTATTTCTACTTCATATTACTAAACATGTTCTTACTAATACTGTCGGTCACTCTCTCAAGAAATTCTGCCCCTTCTGTGTATTCTGGAGCTTCTCAGCATGCGATTATTTCCTTTGAGGGTTAGCCTTCCTCTGTCTTTCCTATAGGAAGTGGTGTTCCCCAAGTTGTCGAGTTGCTGTTCTCAGCCTCCACATTTTCCTAAATTATAGTCATCCTGATAGCTTACAGTTACCCTGTATGTACCCAGGCTGTTTTGTCAGCATTGGTATCTTTCCAAAGCATCAGATTATCTTATATACCGGCTTATCATCATCTTCACCTCACACTCTTCTTGTCCAACCTGAACTTATTTACCTAGCTGAAGTTTTTCTTATTAATAGAGCTATTTAAACTATGGAAATACCCTTTGCTTAATTTTAATTTTAGTCTGTTCTGTAGCATTTTATTAGCCTTTCCTGTTAATGGATTAAATTATAAGAAAGGGGTAGCTGTACTAAGATTGTGCTTTTTTAATTTGGGAAATAAACTGAAGCAGGTTGTAGAAAAAGGTCTAACAAGGGGGTAGAGTGGGGAAATTCCCAACAACTTCTGAGACAAATCTGCACAGTATTCCTTCACTATTTGCAGTTTTTGACCGGGGCCGAGTTTGAACCTACCACCTCTGGTATATGAGGCCAGCGCCGTACTCCTTTGAGCCAGACGCACCACCCCTTCCTTCACTTTTGGTTTAAAATAAATTCTCAGAATATTTGGCTTTCATAATCATATGCAATTTCATTAATTACTTTCTAGAGGCAATATGTTGCTAAATAAAAATTATTGATACCTCTGTCTTCTTCCATTATTATAAACAATTAAGATTTGTTTACTTAAAATCTTTTTTTATGGAAATCACTATTCAGTTTTTCATAAACATTTTCTTTTACCCCAAATTAACATCTCATTTTTTTCCCTGAATACCAGAACTGTCTATGTAATCTTGGAAAATATGATAAAAGTGCTACTTATTTTATCTCTGAGCTTGCTGTTACATGTATAGATTTTCCCAGAGTTGCTAAGGTTTGATTATGTGAGGCTAGTCAGTTTCATATGTAAGCTTGTCTAGCTTGTTTTGAGCCTGGGAACAATATAAATTACTGGTATTTATTCCGCTTCAGTATCCATTTGAGAATTGTTACTAGACAAATTAAGTTGCTTTTGGCCTAAGTTGCCAGAGGAAACTTCTCCTTGCTAACAAATTAGTATCAAAGAAAAATGGAAAAGCTAATTCTGTACAGTTGACCTTTGAACAACGCATGGGTTAGGAACACTGACCCCAATGCAGTTAAAAAATTGTATATAACTTTTAACTCCCTCCAAACTTAACTACTAATCACCTGTTTTTGACTGGAAGCTTTACTGGTAACATAAAGTCAATTAACACATATTTTGTATGTTATGTGTCTTATATGCTGTATTCTTACAGTAAAGTAAGCTAGAGAAAAGAAATTTTTATTTTTTTAAGTTTTGTGACAGAGTCTCACTCTGTTGCCCTGGGATTGAGTGCCCTGGCATCATCATAGTTTATAGCAACTTCAAACTGTTGGGCTCAAGTGATCCTCATGCCTCTGCTTCCTGAGTACCTGGGACTATAGGCGCCTGCTACAACACCAGGCTAATTTTTCTATTTTTAGTAGAGATGAGGTCTCTCTCTTGCTTAGGATGGTTTCAGACTCCTGAGCTCAAGCAATCCCTCCCCCACCCACTTCTCAGAATGCTAGGATTTCAGGTGTGAGCCACTGTACTTGGTGAGAAAAGAAATGTTATTAAGAAAATCATAAGGAAGAGAAAAAATGTATTTACTGTTCATTAAGTAGAAGTGGGTTATCATAAAGGTCTTCATCCTTTCTTCTTGTTGAGTAGGCGGAGGAGGAGGAAGAGGAAAATTTTGGTTTTGTTTTGGGAATGGCAGAGGCAGAAGAGTTGGAGATAGAAGGGAAGTGAGAGAGGCATACATACTCACTGTAACCTTTATTTAAAAAATGCATGTAAGGGAACCCACATTGTGTTTTTTAAGGGTCATTTGTATATCAGTCTTGTTTTAGAAGATAATGCCATATACAGGCATACCTCATTTTATTGTGCTTTGTAAAATGAGATAACTGCACATTGTACAAATTGAAGGTTTGTGGCAACTTTGTGTTAAGCAAGTCTATCAGTGCCATTTTTTCAAAGCATATGCTTACTATGCATCTCTGTGTCACATTTTGGTAATTCTCACATTTCACATTTTTTCATTATTATATCTGTTATGGTGATTTGTGATGATCAATGATCTTTAATGTTATTACATAATTGTTTTGGGGTAGCACAAACTATACCCACGTAAGACAGAAAACTTGATCCATAAATGTTTTGTGCATTCTGACTGCTCCACTGACCAGCCATTCCCCATTCCCATCTTTCTCTCTCCCCTCCCCCTTGAATCTCCCTATTTTCTGAGACACAAAAATACTGAAATTAGGCCAATTAATAACTCTGCAATGGCCTGTAAGAGTTCAAGTGAAAGGAAAAGTTGCAGGTCTCTAAATCAAAAGCTAGAAATGATTAAGCTTACTAAGAATTTGCAGCAGTTAGTCAAGTTATTGAATGCAAAGGAAAAGTTCTCAAAGGACACAAAAGGGCTACTTCATTGAACACACAAATAATAAAAGTGAAACAGCCTCTTGAGGATGTGGACAAAGTTTCAATGGTCTGGACAGAAGATCAAACCAGCCATAACATTCCCTTAAGCCAAAGCCCAATCCAGAGTGAAGCCCTAACTCTGTTCAGTTCTATGAAGGCTGAGAAAGGTTAAGTAAGCTACTGAAAGTTAAGTTTGAAGCTGTCGGAAGTTGGTTCATGAAATTTAAGGAAAGAAACCATCCCTATAATAGAAAATGCAAGATGAAGCAACAAGTGCTGGTAAAGAAACTGCAGCTTGTTGTCAAGAAGATCTAGCCAACATAATTGATGAAGGTGACTACATTGAAAAACAAAATTTC
>CAUYRH010104522.1:0-13745 GCA_963574655.1 Perodicticus potto
ACAACAAAATTTATTTCTTTTGTTAATACCTTGATATTATGTAATAAAAATAAACAGCTTTCAAAAAATCTATAGCTATTTAAACAAATGTTTAAGAGGCTGCAGTCATGTTAAAATACTATTTAGGTTAAAGTCTAGAGAGATTCTGGCCACACCTCTGAAGAAATGTTAAAAGTGTAGGCTCTTTTTTGTTTTTAGTCGTTATCTTAAGCATTGTTATTGTTATTGAATTTTAAGCTTTTTAAATTCTGTGAAGGCAAAAAGTGGAAACCTAATTAACACAACTATATGTAAAAACAAATAAAATTAAAAAAGTGTAGGCTCTCTATCAAACTACATAGCTTGGCCTATAAGGCTTTTCTATTTATAAAATCAGAAGAAAGATCAAGGCCGGGCGTGGTGGCTCACGCCTGTAATCCTAGCACTCTGGTAGGCAGAAGCAGGTGGATCACCTCAGCTCAGGAGTTCCAGATCAGCCTGAGCAAGAGTGAGACCCAGTTTCTACCAAAAATAGAAAAACTAGCCAGGCGTTGTGGCGGGCGCCTGTAGTCCCAGTTTGAGGTTGCTGTGAGTTATGATGCCACGGCACTCTACCCAGGGCTTCAGAATGATGCTGTCTCAAAAAAAAGAGAATAAAGATCAAGCGGTACTAAAGGGCCTCAGTGTTTGTAACACTTTTCTCAATTGGGTGAAGTTGAGAATAGCAAAGGTTAAGAGTGGCCTGCGCCTCAAATTTGCTCATCCCTCACGTGCAGGACAAGAGTTAAAAAACCAGCCCACACCCCCTGGCAGACGATAGCAAAGCTATCGGAAGTGGTTGTGTAGTTTGTAGTCTAAAAGATTACATATTAAAAGGAAGACAGAAAAGAATAAAGATAACAACTAGGCCACTACAATAAAGCACAAAAAATAAGAAATACAAATGAGGAGATAACATATCCACAGAGGGCCAGACAAATAAAAAAAAGAAATGTAAAAGCTACAGCAAATGTTCTAAATAATGAACTTGAAATTCAATCCAGGAATTGGTTCCTAAGAGAGGGAGTGCTGGGGGCACTCCCGAAGACCAGTGTCCTTGGTGGTTGTCTTCAGTCACAAAGGAGGAGTGGGAAGCCTGTCCTGATCCTCAGAGCTGCCGCCAACTGCCCTAGGGAGCTCCAGCCTTCCTCCCTCCCAAACAGAGCCCCGTCCCCACAACCGTTTGGAGGCACATCCAGCGCACCCAGACTCACAGCTGCTCAGGAGGGAGCAGACTCAGCCAGAGGGACGGCAGCACCCTCAGCCCAGCTGTGCCCCTGACAACGCCCATGCTGGGGCCACACCCCAAGAATTCTGATTTAATTGGTCTGGGGTAGGAACTAGGTCAGAGTTTGGGTTTTTTTCTTTTTTCTGTAGAGACAAAGTCTCACTCTATCGCCCTTGGTAGAGTGCCGTGGCATCACACAGCTCACAGCAACCTCCAACTCCCGGGCTTAGGCGATTCTCCCGCCTCAGCCTCCCGAGTAGCTGGGATGACAGGCGCCGGCCACAATGCCTGGCTATTTTTCTGTTTTGCAGTTCTGCTGGGGCCGGGTTTGAACCCGCCACCTTCGGCATATGGGGCCGACCCTACTCGATGAGCCACAGGAGCCACCCAGACTTTGGGGGTTTTGTTTATTTGTTTAGTTTTTGTTTGATAGAGACACAGTCTCACTCTCACCCAGGCTAGAGTGCAGTGGAATGATGACAGCTCACTGTAACCTCAAACCGCTGGGCTCAGGTGATCCTTCTGCCTCAGCCTTCCAAGTAGCTGGGACTACAGGTGGTCCCCACACCCAGCTACATTTAAATGTGTGTAGAGACAGGGTTTCCCTATGTTGCCCAGGCTGAAGTGCACAACTCTTCGCCTCAAACCATCCCCTGGCCATGGCCTCCTAAAGTTCTGGGATTATAGGCATGAGCCAGCCATATCCCTGTTGAGGTTTTCTTCCTTTCTTTTTTTTTTTTCAAAGGACCATGAACTGTGGTCTTATTTTTATAACCTGGGGTCATTATTCTATCATTTAGAACTGCCCCCAACGGAGAAAATACGAGAGAGAGGAAGGAAGATATCTAGGCAACTTGCACAGTCCTAGTGCTAAAGAAAGAATTTTAAATGGGAATTTGAGGAATTTTAAAAAAAATTCCCTTTTTATTTTATTTTTAAAAATGTATTTCGGATTAATATGAGGTACAAATGATTAGGTTCCATTGTTTGAGTTTGTTAGGTAAAGTTCAAGTTCGAGTTGAGCCCTTCACCCAATAACCTTACATTGTGCCCATTAGGGGGAGCACAGCAATCCTCCTCCCTCCGCTCCTTCCCTCCACGAGGTCTCTTTTGTTAATTGAAGTAAAGCAAATAGCCAAAAAAGTGCATCAATCAGGTATGTAGCTCAACGAATTATCACAAAATGTGTCTTTTAATATTTGCATAACTGGATATATCACTATTCTGTTGATGAGCATTTGAGTTGTTTCTAGTTTGAGCAATTACAAATAATGTGATTGCAAACATTTTGTAACGTTTCTTTTGGTACAGGTGTGCGCACATCTTTCTTGAGTACAAACCTAGGGGTGGAATTATTGGATCATAGGGTGGGGCTCCATAGATGCTGCCAAATTTCTTTTCAAAGCGGTCATACCAATATATTCTCTTATCAGCAATGTCTGTAAATTCTAGTTACTCCACATCCTAGCAGGAAAGTAGCGTTGTTTGTTTTTTGAGACAGGGTCTCCCTCTGTCACCTGAGTCGGAGTGCAGAGGCGTGATCATAGCTCACTGCCACTGTGAATTCCTCGGCTCAGGCCATGCTCTGCATCTGCCTCCTGAGTAGCTGGGACTACAGGTGCACACAACCACCCTGCTGAGAGCAACATTTGTAAAAGGTCACTGGGTGATTCTTCTGTGCATCAGGATGAAAACCACTATTGCCATCATATGTCCTATGCTTTGCAAATGCCATATGGTTTCACATTTGGTTGGAGTGCTGGGGGTTTGGGGAATATAGTGTAACATTTCGTAACCACCCAAGAAGCAAACAGGCAGATATATTTATTCCCATTTTGTTAATGGGGACACTAAGGCTTAAAGTTAATTGACTTGCCAGAACATGCGGTGTAGTCAGGACTAAAACCAAGGATTCTTAATTCCCATCTCCTTGCCTGTTCCAACAACAGCACCATATTATTCATTAGATGTTCTGGGTAGAGAGGTTTTAGGGAAACCAGATGTCAAGGCACTGTCTCTGTTTTATCAGAGTTCTTGTCCCAGGGCTGAAGAAAGGAAAGAAAGCAGAATGACTCAGACTTCCCTTGCCATCAAAGTCTCTGGTCATGGTTATGAGAAGAACACAGCCTCTTCCTTCAAGCAGTGAAACAGAACAGTAACTGTGCCCCAGTACTCTCCTCAACGGAGAATGGCAGGTGTCTTCAGAGCAATGTGGCCCCTGCTCCCCTCAGACCAAGTGGGCTCTGACTCTCAGCTCTTCCCTTTCTTGCGGGGTGACCTTGAATAAAGAGTTCCATTTCTTCAAGTTTCAATTTCCTCATCATGTATATAGTATCTATGAAAACCTAATACAAGCCAGGCATGGTGACTCATGCCTGTAATCCCAGCACTCTGGGAGGCCAAGGTGGGTGGATTGCTTGAGGTCAGAAGTTCCAGACCAGCCTGAGCAACAGCAAAACCTCCTCTTCAGTAAAAATAGAAAAACTAGCGGGCGTGGTGGTGGACACCTCCCAGCTACTTGGGAGACTGAGGCAAGATCACTTGAGCTCCAGAGTTTGAGGTTGCTGTGATCTGCAAAGCCACGGCACTCTAGCTTGGGGCAACAGAGTGAGACTGTCTCAAACCCTCCCCTAACCTAATACAATATACATGTTGTACTATGTGTTCAAAGCAATATCCATATTCTTAATATCACCAGAAAGAGCCTGTTAGTTCTACGTCTTTAGTTTTTTCCCTCTCTCGTTGATCTTTCCCATCAATATACAAAGGAAATTATTTATCTTATATTTAAAAAATCCAACCATACTTTATCCTCTGTTTCCATTTTTCTCTTCCATCTACAACTAAAAGCCTTCAAAGAATTGTTTGTAGTCCCTGTCTTCAGTTCTTTCCTTTGATTCATTCTTGAACCTTTTCTTTTTTTGAGACAGAATCTCACTTTGTTGCCCTCAGTAGAGTGCTGTAGTGTCATAGCTCACAGCAATCTCAAACTTTTGGGCTTAAGTGATTCGCTTGCCTCAGCTTCCCAAGTAGCTGGGACTATAGGTTCCTGCCACAACACCTGACTATTTTTAGAGACAAGGTCTTGCTCTGACTCAGCCTGGTCTTGAACTAGTGATCGCAGGCAATCCACCCACCTCAGCCTTCCAGAGTGCTAGGATTATAGACGTGAGCCACCGCACCTGGCCGTTCTTGAACCTTTTCAGTGAGACTCTTACCCTCTCCACTCCACTGGCACAACTCTTTTCACGGCCACCACTGGCTGTGACTTTGCTGATGTAACAGTTGATTCCCAGTCCTCAACTTACTTGCTCTATCAGCAGTACTATTTTCTCTTTTTTGGTTCATTTTTGCTTGGCTTCCAGCACAGACATCACACTCTCCTTACTCTCTCTCTCTCTCTGGCTGGCTTGGTTTTCCTCCTTTCTCCAATCATAAGCAGGACTCATGCCTTGGACTTCTCCTTTCCATCTACCAGCATTTCCTCAAAAATGCATCCTCTCTTGATTTTAAATGCCATCTTATCTCCAGCCCCACCTTCTCCCCTGAGCTCCAAACTCATGTATCTGATTGTTTGCTTGGTCTTTCTGCTAGGATGTCTTACAAGGATCTAGAAGGTAAAAAAAAAAAATTTTTTTTTGAGACAGAGTCTCACTTAGTTGCCCTAGGTAGAGTGATGTGGCATCACAGCTCACAGCAACCTCAAACTCTTGGGCTCAAGCAATTCTCTTGCCTCAGCCTCCCAAGTAGCTGGGACTACAGGCAACTCCCACAACACCTGGCTAATTTTTTAGAGACAGGGGTCTTGCTTTTTTGCTCAGGCTGGTCTTGAACTCCTGACCTCAACCAATCCACTCACCTCAGCTTCCTAGAGTACTGGGATTACAGGTGTGAGCCACCATGCTGGCCTAGAAGATAAATTCTAATTCTGACTAACAGAATTCCTGCTCTTCCCCTAAACCTGGACCTGTGAAGACTTCTTTTGAGTTCCTGACAATTCCCTTTTTTGAGTTGTTCTAGTCAAAAACCTTGACATTCTGTTTGACTCCTTTCTTTTCATCATACCCTGAATACCAATCCATTAGCAATTTATTTTTACTCTATTATCAAAATATGTCCAGAATCTCTGCACTTCTCACCATCTTTATGACGACTCCCCCACTGTAACATATTTTCTCCTCTTCCCCGGACAGGCTTGTCCTTCACAGCTGGCTCTCAGCATAGCAGCCAGAGTGGTCCTGTAAAGATGCAAATGGGATTGTGTCACCCCTCCACTTAAATCACACAGTGGCTTCCCGCCTTGTTCCGAGTAGATCAGAATCCTGACAGAAGTCCTCCTGGTCTCCCACACAACCAGCCCCCACCTATACCTTTGTGGCCTTGCCTCCCTCTGCTCTTCCCGGGGGCTCCTTCTCTCTCACTGCCAGGCGTGCTCCTGCCCCTGGCCTCTGCGTCCCCCAGCCTTGTCTATTCTCTTCTCTCTTAAGGTCTTTATTTAAATGTCACCTTCTTAGTCAAGCTTTCCCTGGCAACCCTCCTTTATTTTTTTCCTAGCATTTCTCATCATACGTGTACACTTTTAATTTTATTTCATAATATTAGGGGGTACACATGTTTTCTTTACATACTTTTTTTTTTTTATAGATTGAGTCAAAATTATAAGTGTGCCCTTCCCCCAGATAGTGTGCGCTACACCCAATAGCTGTGAATATACCATCCTCTCTTCCCTTGTTATCCCGTTTATTGCTTATTTTCTCCAGTAGAATGTACAGGGCAGGAGAGCAGAGTTTCATCATTTCGGCTTACTCCCAACTTCCTCAGCACCTGGAGCGCTTGCTTATAATAAAAAGCTTAGTAAATGTTGTTTTAATGAATGAATTGGTCCCTATTCGCAAATGAAAAATAAAACAAACATCCTTGGTGAAAAAGAGACCCTAGGGGAAATCCCCAAAAGTTCTTTGGCCCAACAGAAACACAACTCATTTGAAGGGGGAAATAGTTATGGTTTTCCCCTTCATTTCTGAAAGTTCTATTGAACAAAGACTAGCCATGCCTGGCCCAGTAATCCCTTTTTAATCCTTAGTGTGCCTTAAGGAGAATGTAGAGAAGAGTGGGGAGGGAAAGAGGTGTGAGCCCCAGGAAGTGGACTCACCCCGGGTCTTTTCAGCCTTGGTAGGTCAGAAGGCACATTTTCTACCTCTGTCTGCTTTCTGGGCCCTCCTCGGTTCGTAGCTCCTCCTATCCTGAAAATCCTTCTGCCTGGTTGCATTGCTAATGGAGCTTCCCCTAAAAAATTTCCATCATTCAATGGTGTGTGTTAAGAAAATAAAAAACAACTCACAACCTGTCTAAATACTACTTCTCCCATTGAAGGTGGGAGAGGGTGGAGGAGGGAACTGATTTCCCCAGTGCCTGCTGGGGAGGGGCAGTTCACTTCACTCCTTTGTGTACAGTTATAACAGAATGGCCAACCAGTTCCCCAGCCAGGACCAGCTGGCAAAGGCAGACGAGGCGGCCACTCACCTGGTGTGATCTGAGGGCCTCCAAAGACTCTGTTATACCAGCCACATGCAGCAGAATTTGCTGTGCTCTGATCAGGATGGCCCTTCTTTGCTGTGTCCCTAGGAGCCACCTTTCCAAGCTCCAGATGTCCTTGTGGAAGGCAGAAGATCCAACCCAAGACAATCTCTTACACCTGCCAGGGTAAGAGTTCAAGTGGAAGCCTATAAAAGGAGTGTCTAAATATGTAAAAGTTATGATCAAGCCAACAAACTGATAAAATGTGTTCCATCCTCCTACCCTGACAACAATGTGGAAAGCTCGGTTCAAATTTAGAATTTTCAGGCTCCTTAGATTTCTAGGTCAGCAGAGGTAGCACATGAGGGACCAGCCTCCCTTCTCCTCCCTGCTGGCTCCCTCCCACACCACAGGGCTTCCTGGGCAGGTATGTGGACACCCCAGTCTCACCTCCAAGCTCTGAATAGCTGCTCCCTGGCCACCCTTTGTTTTGGGGTGCACACACCAGGAGCCCACTCTGCCCTCCAGGGGACCAACACTGGAAACAGGACTGAAGGAGGAGCTCTTTGAGGGATCTCAGGTTCCTGGAACATGATCTTTAAGGACAGCACGGGCTTTGGGTTGGGGAGAGGACACATTTCCTTGCCCCCCCACCAAGACTCCTCACCCCCTGGAGAGCAGCATGGCAGAAGCAGGGCCTTCTTTTTGGGCCCACGGGCAGTGCTTGCCAATTCTAGGGAGTGAGGACAGAGAAGGACTGGGGAAGGGAGAGAGGAGGAATGCGTGGGCAGCAGGGGATACTGCCTGGGCCGGAGCTCAGAGCCAGGAGTCCCTGGCAGCCAGGAACTATCCCATGAGTGAGGGAAAGGAAAGTCAGGAAAGCAGGAATAGGCAAGGAGGTGAGTGAAAGTGAAAAGGCACCAAGGCACCTTGCTGTTCTTGGGTGTACTTTATGTATGTATGATGTGTGTATTGTTTTAATATGAACTACTTCACAAATTTGCATGCCATCCTTGTGCAGGGATCATGCTAATCTTCTCCGCAATGTTCCAATTTTAGTATATGTTCTGTTGAAGTGAGCACATGATGCATTTTTTTTTTTTTTTGAGACAGCATCTCACTTTGTTACCCTCAGTAGAGTGCTGTGGCATCATAGCTCATAGCAACCTCAAACTCTTCGGCTCAAGTGAATCTCTTGCCTCAGCCTCCTGAGTACTTGGGACCACAGGCTCCCACCACAATGCCCAGCTATTTTTATACACAAGGTCTCACTCTGTTCAGGTGAGTCCCGAACTCCTGAGCTCAAGCAATCCACCTGCCTTGGCCTCCCAGAGTGCTAGGATTGTAGGCATGAGTCACCGTGCTCAGCCTGATGTATGTATGTATTTTTAATTGAACCATTAATCCTACTCCTTACTTCATGACACATTATCATCATTACTATTAGATCATTCGGTGGTAAGAGGCCACTCTTGTTTTAGTCATATATTTCTTTCTTTTTGTTTCCATTTCCCACTCCCACCCTGAATTCCCATTGGCAACAATTGTAATAAGGGTATTCTCTGTGCAATGTGGCCATCCTGTTCCTTTCTCTCCGTCTCTGGGTGCAATAGCCAATTGCAAGAGACTGCTCCTCTGCATAGACCTGTTCTGTGTCTTTGAAGAGGTCACACGTCCTCCGTGTCCAGGACTAGATCTAGCTGGCTCCTCCTAGCCCTCACAGGAAGACTAATAATCTATAAAAACATCAACATGGCCCTGCTAACCCTTCAATGGACTTTTGCAAAGATTACCCCACCTTGGACCCAATATAAACTAAGGGCCAAAATGTGGTTCAGTGGGTAGGGCGCCGTCCCCATCTACCGAGGGTGGCAGGTTTGAATCCAGCCCCAGCCAAACTGCAAGAACAACAACAAAATATATATATATATAAATAACTCTCTGCCATATGTTATTATTATTATGTTGTTTTGAAGCCGATGTCATTCTGTGTTTATTTTTATCTGCTAAAAATGAGCTTGGGCATAAATGTTATATAGTAGATAGTCATGTATCTACTCTAATTTTTCTCAGACAACAGTCTGTTTTAAGTTTCTGTCTACCATAGTATAGTATAGTCCTTTGATTATGATACATTCTCTCCTATGTTACAGTTACCTCCTCTATTTGCTGGTAATAAATCATTATGTTGTCATTTTGATTACTTTTTTTTTTTTTTGAGTAAAAGGGCTAGAGTACCCTAGCCCCAACCTAACTTACTCCAACCTCAAACTCTTGAGCTCAAGCAATCCTCCTGCCTCAGCCTCCCAAGGAGCTGGGACTATAGGCACCTGCCACCACACTGGCTAATTTTTCTATTTTTTGGCAGAGATGGGGGTCTTGCTTTGCTAAGGCTGGTCTTGAACTCCTGAGCTCAAGTGATCCTCCCACCTTGGCTTCCCAGATTGCTAGAATTACAGATGTGAGCCCTTGAGCCTAGCCATTTCAAATACCTTTGAATACCACAGACATGGGTACATTTTCATTAACTTAAAATTGTTGATTAATCAACTCCTAATTATAGCATCTAAAGTATAGACATTTAAAATGTGGCTCTTTGATAAGATTGTATGTATGTGTATGTGTGTTATTTTTATTTTTTTTATTTTCTTGTATTTTTTTGAGACAAAGTTCTCACTCTGTGCCCTTGGTAGAGTGCTGTGGTGTCATAGCTCACAGCAACCTCAAACTCTAAGGCTCAGGTAATTCCCTTGCCTCAGCCTCCTGAGTAGTTGGAACTACAAGTGCTTGCCACAAGCTAGTTTTTCTATTTTTTAGTGGAGATGGGGTCTCACTCTTGCTCAGGCTGGTCTCAAACTTCTGAATTCAGGCAATCCACCCACCTCAGCCTCCCAGAGTGCTCAGATCACAGGTATGAGCCACTGTGCCCAGGCTGTTTGATAAGATTGTGTATATGTGGGTGTGTTTTAAAAAAATAATTTACCCAACTAAATTATCTTGAGGCTGATTCAAAATAAACATTTAGTATAGATTCTGATTTTTTCCTTCAATAAAAGATTTAAATCTTAATGTAAAGTAAAAGTGCTTTGCACCTTATAGTAATATGTTTTTGTTTATGGCATTTGATTAACATTATAGGAAAACAAATATATTAAGAAGGAAAACAAATACTAAGATATCTACAAGATCCTTAAGAAAATTGCCAAACACGGGCTCAGCGCCTGTGGCTCAATGGGCTAAGGCGCCAGCCATGTACACCTGAACTGGTGGGTTCGAATCCAGCCTGGGCCCGCCAAACAACAATGACAGCTGCAACCAAAAAATGGCCGGGCATTGTGGCAGGCGCCTGTAGTCCCAGTTACTTGGGAGGCGGAGGCAGGAGACTCACTTGAGCCCAGGAATTGGAGGTTGTTGTGAGCTGTGATGCCACGTCACTCTATCCAGGGTGACAGCTTGAGCTCTGTCTCAAAAAAAAAAAAAGAAAAGAAAATTGCCAAATACTTTTTTCCAATTCCACTTATTTCGGTTGTCCAGAAATTTGGGAATAGGATAGATGGTTTCAGAAATTATAAGAGTATAGTGCTGGCAGGGGGAAGCTTATGATTAAGAAGTCTCTGGTGGTAATATTTCTGTGATAGCGTAGCTGGAGGTTATGTAATTGAAAAAAAGATATCATAAATAAGAGTTAAATCCATGCTTATAAAAATTGTGTCTGCAGACCTGCTCTTAGAGAATATGGGCTCTGAGAATCAGAGCTGCTCTGTTACCTTTGTTTCCTCTCCATTAACCCAAAGTGTGGGTTCCTAGGGAAGTAACGGGCTATCACTGTCTAAGGGAGGGTTCAGGCATTTTACCAGATTCGAATGTAAGTACGTGGTCAGTTGGTGCTAAAATAGAGACTGCCAAAAAACAGGCAAACTCTTGAAGTGAAGAAGTGCTTTGTTGCTTCTGCCCTGCTATTTCTGAACATGGAAGTGTTTCTGAACACGGAGCCAGGCGCCGACTGCCTTGCAGTCGTGACTTACTATCCTTTATCCTCTCTTTTGTGCACCAGAGTCTTTCCCATCCTGGACAGTTGTTCGCTCAGGCCTCATCTGAGTACAAACGAGGGGAAGGTGCTCCGGGAGACCGACAGAGCCCTGCACC
Source organism: Perodicticus potto (assembly GCA_963574655.1). Lineage (NCBI taxonomy): Eukaryota > Metazoa > Chordata > Mammalia > Primates > Lorisidae > Perodicticus > Perodicticus potto. Next base: position 10,910 of record CAUYRH010104522.1, read on the forward strand.
CAAGGCGCCTGGCCTGGAGCAGGACCGGGCTGCTTGGCCCTCGACGGCCTCCACAGCACTGTCCTTCCACCAGTTCTCCAACAAGCGTGAGCCCCTCACTCTATAAACCGGCCCCTGGACGCCGCATCTCCCTCCAGTGCCTACTAAAGCTCAGTTCCCCTTTCCAAGCCTTCAATAAGGTCACCAGTGGTTCCATGCAGCTAAATCCAAGGAACCGCTTCTGTCCCTCATATTATATTACTGGCCCACTCGGGAAACTTCGGCCTCACTGATCGCTCTCTCCTTAAAATGCCCTTTTCTAGGCTCTGTGACATCACACACTCCTGGGGTTTCTTTTCCTACTCTCTGGCCTCTCCTCTTGGTTTCTTTGGCTGGGCTGCCTCTTTGAAACCACATTTAAATATGAGCTTTGCTCAGGCCTCCATCCTGATCTTCCTTTCATCCCACTCTAGACTCTTTCAGTGACCTCAAATACTATTTCCACAGCCAGGGAAAACCTTATTCCTCCATCCTCACATCCACCCCAGAGGGGACGATATTGCAGCCCACCACTCGCTCCGTCTACCAGTCACCACTCTTATGAGCAGCAAATGAGCTGATGGGGGAAGCTGGGAAAGGCTGAGCTCTGGTGAGCCAACCTGGACCACATGGCCGGGTCTGGCAGCCTCATCAGAACAGCCTCTGCCTCTGCCCAGGGGAGGCCTTCAGCTGGGCTGGGGAGATTCAATCCAGGGGGAAGGTACCAGGAAGCCCCATGGTAGATGTATAGACCTACCTGCAATTCAATACAGTTACATACTGATTCCTCGCAGAAGCCTGTTTCTACTTCTCAGTTCTGACTCAGTGGAGGGTGGATAATGTGGACCTCTACTACCAGCCCCAACCCCACACATGGCCTGCAAACCAACAAGGCCTGAGGAACAGGCACAAGGACAGAGCTTTGGAGACTTAAGATATCCCTGGACAGAAGGATGCTTCAGGGTGGCTGGGACAGGAGGTGTCTGTACTTTAGTAAGCACAGGGTTTCTAGGTCCTTGACTTTTAAAGGAGAGAGCAATTTAATGAGACTGATGTCACAGGGCCTCAGCAAACCTAAGCTTTTGCAACCTCAATATAAATAGGCTACACAGATTTTTTGTAACTGATAGATCTAAGCCGGTGCACCCAACAGAGATTAGATTAGTCAGTCACTTAAAACATGCAGAGCTTCCGTGAATAAATTCTTTAGGTATCCAGTAGTTGGGATACATTTTTTGCTGTTCCTACCATGTTTATCAAGCAGGAATAGTCCAAAGGAAGCTAAGCTCCATGTAGCTTAGAGCTGAGGTTCTCACACACTAATGTCTAAAAGTCACCTAGTAAGCTTATTAAGATACAGTTTCCTGGGCTTCCACCCCCATGTATTTCTAGCAAGTTGCCAGATGACGCTGATATTTCTAATCTGAGTACCACTTGAGAACCACGGGTTAGGGAATACGCAGTACTAGATGTGCGGTTCTAGCCTTAGGTGCATTAAAACCACTGCCTCAGATTGGCTTCCTCTTTATGTTGTTTTAAATTGGATCCAGTTTTAGGGTGAAGGAGAGAACTGTGGTGGAATTAACCTCCTGATTCTGTATGGACTTCCCTACAGACTCCTAGAATTGCCATCAAACCCCCCACCACATGGATTGAAGTCCTTTCTAGATTTTGTTACTTGAGCCTGGCCATTGTTTTGATCAGAGATTCAGATTTGGAGGTTCAGCCACAAAGGGTGGTAGCTTTTTATCAATAAACAGAGCAATAGGGGCCCTTATGTTATAAGTGGCAGGCCATTTTTGGTGGCATTAATGAAAATATTAGTAAAACCAAAAGCTAAGAAGCAATAGTAAAAAGTCTGTGCCAGGAACATATTGTCTTTAGGAATGAAGAAAGAGCTATATTGGTTTAGGACAGGGGTGGGGAAACTTTTCATTCTAGAACAGGGGTGGGGAAACTTTTCATGTGGGAAGGCCGTGTTAATTCAACTGTAATCAAATAGGGCTACATCCAAGAAACTTCAATTAGATATAAATGTACTTTGTAAAAATCTAACTACTATGTACTTAATAATTAAAAAAATGAAAACTATTTGTTAACTTTTAATTTAACCTTTAAATGACTTTGTTATGTCTGCTTTTGGTTGGAAAACATTTGAATATTTGGTTATAGCAAGGAGATCCACAGTGTGAGTTGATTGATGCTCTAGACGGGTATCAGTCATTTGAGACCTTAAAGGCATCTTGATTTGGGTTAGGTAAGAGAATGTAGATTGGCAGCAGTAAGTGGTTGAAAAGCAAGAAAGCATTTTGGGGGCATGTTGTGAAGATGTGGGTATTCTACTATATTTTTCCATATTTCAATTAGATCTTTCTCACCATCAAACAATGACTTTAAAATGTCATCTACTGAGAGCTCAATCAATTCCATCTGTAATTCTTTAGGTGCCTTGGTTCTCAAAAAAAAAAAAATTTCCTTTAGAAGCGTTTTGAAAAAACATAGCTTTAGCACAGAGATTTTGCTGTTGCAAGATACAATAAAAAGAAATAAAAGCATTTGGATCTATTAATTTTTTTTTTTTTTTTTTTTTTTTGAGACAGAGCCTCAAGCTGTCCCCCTGGATAGAGTGCTGTGGCATCACAGGTCACAGCAACCTCCAATTCCCGGGCTCAAGTGAGTCTCCTGCCTCCGCCTCCCATGTAGCTGGGATTACAGGTGCCCGCCACAATGCCCGGCCATTTTTTGGTTGCAGCCGTCATTGTTGTTTGGTGGGCCTGGGCTGGATTCGAACCCACCAGCTCAGGTGTACGTGGCTGGC
>CAUYRH010104525.1:0-23871 GCA_963574655.1 Perodicticus potto
GGCCCGCCAAACAACAATGACGGCTGCAACCAAAAAATGGCCGGGCGTTGTGGCGGGCGCCTGTAGTCCCAGCTACTTGGGAGGCAGAGGCAAGAGACTCGCTTGAGCCTAGGAATTGGAGGTTGCTGTGAGCTGTGATGCCACAGCACTCTATCTGGGGTGACAGCTTGAGGCTCTGTCTCAAAAAAAAAACCAAAAAAACCCTACATGTGTTCTATTAGCTGCACCAGCCAGTAAGACAATCAAAAAAAGAGCCTGATCAGAGCCCCAAATCAAGAATGGCAGAGATGTGTACCCCGAGCCTCCAGTGTGATAGTGCAGCTGATCCTGGAGAAGCTGGTGGGAGTCCAGGGGAGAGTTCTCTTTCCTTTGTGAAGAACAGAGCACCCTGAAATTGGCTCACCCGGAGAGGGGGGACCCAAGGCTCCATGCCTCACTAGTGACTCTAATACAATCATCCCCACAAGATTCTCGGTTGGGTACAATTGACAATAGAACTCAGTTAGTGGATTTTTAATTTGTCACAAGAGTGCTGCAACCACAACCCACTCGGACAAAAGTGGTCTGTCCCCTCTCCCTCGGCTATTGCCTCTGCACCCCCAGCACATGCCACACACAGTGCTCTGTAAGCTACACAGGGAGCAGTGGCCAGTGAGGCAGCCACACTCACTGCAGGCCCAAGAGTCACTGCCAGCCCTAGTGCTGCCACCTCCGCCAGCCACAGCATTCTCTGCCGCCACGCTGGACCTGGGCAGAGAGTGGGGGCACTGGGAGCTGTTCCAAACACAACAAAACTTACCTCTGAACATACCACCAACTTCCTGCTAGACACATTTAAATACCAGGGCTGATAAAATGTACAGGAGGCTGCCATTGTGGAACAGCTCATTTTAACGTCTGGGCCTCAACAGACTTACCCAGCTGTTTAAAGACTAAAGACTAAACTAAAGACTGGGGCCGGCCGCGGTGGCTCACTCCTGTGATCCTAGCACTATGGGAGGCTGAGGCAAGCAGTTCACCCGAGCTCACTCAAGTTCGAGACCAGCCTAAGCAAGAGCGAGACCCTGTCTCTAAAAATAGCTGAGCATTGTGGCAGATGCCGTAGTCCCCAGCTACTGGGGAGGCTGAGACAAGAGCCTTGCTTGAGCCCAAGAGTTTGAGGTTGCTGTGGGCTATGACACATTGGCACTCTACTGAGGACAACAAACTGACACTCTGTCTCAAAACAAAACTAAAACTAAAAACTAAAGACTGGGGCTCGAACATTTGGGATGACACAGCTAAATAGAAACAGAACTCTCATAGACTCATTCTTCTACCTCAGTGGTTCTCAACGTTCCTAATTGCCGTGTTGTTACAAATGGAAAAAAGGGGTTGCAACCCACGGGTTGAGAAGGGCTATTCTATCTGAAGCTTTGATTGGGCCTCCTATGAGACACCTACATAAATACACACACTGTGGACATGATGCCTTAATGGGTTTGATGGGACCTCATTTAAGAGCACCCTGTTTGACAAATAACTCTAAACTGCCCTTTATGTGCTCAAAACATCTGCTATATAGGGAACCCAACATGTGGAGACTCACCCCTTTGATGACTGACAAATTAATCTCAAATGCCTAAACTTAAATTAGTAGATCCTTTTCACGTTGGATAGAGGCTTATCCTACCCAAATAAAGAGAGCATCTGAAGTTGCCAAAATCCTTCTGAAAAAACTCATTCTGAGGCTCGGTGCCTGTAGCTCAGCGGCTAAGGGCGCCAAGCCCCAAACACCAGAGCTGGTGGGTTTAAATACAGCCTGGGCCTGCCAAACAATAATAACAACTACAACCAAAAAATAAAAATAGCCAGGTGTTGTGGCAGGCACCCGTAGTCCCAGCTACTTGGGAGGCTGAGGCAAGAGAATCACTTAAGTCCAAGAGTTTGAGATTGCTATGAGCTGTGACTCCACAGCACTCTACCAAGGGTGACCAAGTGAGACTCTGTCCCCCAAACAAACAAACAAACAAAACAATTCATTCTGAGATATGGGCTGCCTTCCTCCATACAGAGTGATAATAGACTCTCCTTTATATTGGAGGCAACTCAACAAGTAAACAAAGTTGATACAGGAAACCCATCTAAAATGAGATAAGAGGCTCAGCGCCTGTGGCTCAACGGGCTAAGGCACCAGCCACGTATACCTGAGCTGTCGGGTTCAAATCCAGCCCGGGCCCACCAGACAACAATGACAGCTGCAACCAAAAAAAAAATGGCTGGGCGTTGTGGCAGGTGCCTGTAGTCCCAGCTACTTGGGAGGCAGAGGCAAGAGACTCGCTTGAGCCCAGGAGTTGGAGGTTGCTGTGAGCTGTGATGTCATAGCACTCTATCCAGGGTGACAGCTTGAGGCTCTGTCTCAAAAAAAAAAAAATAATAAAATAATAAAATGAGATAAGATATTGCCACTTTCCCTCCTCCAGGTAAGGGTAACCCCTAAAAACAGACTTAAACTAAACCCCTGTAAAGTAATTTATAAGAGAACCTTCCTAACACCACAAAGTAAGTATGATAATATAATCATATGTGAGAGCCACAGAGTAAAGCAATATATCGAATACTAACCACCACACGTGAGTTTGCCTCTTTCGGTCCCTGCCATACTTAGAAACAGAAAAGTAAATCACATGTTAAAATTGTCAGAAACAAAACCTTGGGGCCATCATACCAAAGAAAAGAAGTGTCCCGTAAAAGAAGAGGACCCAAGGCTCCAGGGAATGGGCTAGCCTTTAGGGGATCTAAAATATCTGTTTTTTAAAAAAGAAAAAGAAAAATGTTGATATTTTCACTAATCTTTCTCTGATTACTTTTACCGTCTATAAAATAGACAACTCCCTAGTAAAATTTTCCCAGGCCATTGCCGCTTCTGCTGATCTGTCTCACTGCTAGGTTTGTCATCCTAAACCTTGTCTAGTACAAGTATTCCTGTATGTTACTCCATAAATGTATAAACATTTTAAAAAGTATTCCTGTACATAATATCTGAACTTACAGAGGCCAGTCTCACAGATCACGACAGAGTGCAACTCAAAGATCAGAGGACCATACTCAAAGGTCCTGTGTTTCCTTCTCGCCCAGCCCTGTATCAGACATTATGTATAAGACAACAGTAATGACCCACGGTCCTGCCAGAGTCTTACATACCAAGCAGGATAAAATCTTATCAAGTATCCTCCATTTCACCTTCTCAGTCCTCATGGTTATAATTGTTGCGTAAGCTCTTTTTCACCTGGTAATCTGTTACCTTCTGTAAATACAAACCTTCCATCTAAAACATTACCCCAATTTAACAGGAAATAAGCGGATGACTATGTCACCCCTCCTCCCATAGACATGAAAGGGTAAAATCGATGGTGGGGAATGTGTAACAGAGACAAAGACCTGAGAAAGGGCAATAATGTGTTCTGAACTGTCTCCTCAAAATCCTCTCAACTTTTGGGGGAACGGAGGCCCCTTATCAGAGGGGCAGGGGAGCGTTCTTTGTTTTTTGTGTCACAGAAGGTGGCTTAATGGAATTGTCCAAGCAGAGGTCTCGAGATTGTTTTCACCAGAGATGCTGTAGTTAAATAGCAACAGCCAAAAGCTGAAAACTCCCTTTCAAAGCTCTGTATTTCTGTTTAAATGGAGGGTAATTATTCTTTGAGAATCTACCATCTTCCTCATTTGTTGGCAAATTAATAAACTTCTCTTTCCTTTCCCTCAAACTGCTTGTCCTGGTTCCTTGTCTTAGGCCGTGGGGACAAGTACTGATTTACTTTCAAATTTCTGGTAACACTTCCCTGCAGCAACATCCACTTCGTTTCACTTGGTTCCCTCTGTCCCCTCCAGGCTCCTCTCAGCTCTTTTTCCTGGTAACTTGCAGCTGGCCAAGGGTACTGTGATCTGCCCTAGGGCCACATCCCCGGGAACACCTCTGTGAGTCTGTTCCAGGGGAGCAGGAACAGCAGCTTCATCCTTATTCTACTCCTGCTGGAAAATCATTCCTACTTGACACATATCTCATCAGACGGCCTCCAGGGACAGAGGCAAAACAAATGCCAGATTTCAAAATTATTTTCCTCCAGCTGTGCATTAACATTTTATTTCAATCTTGACCCAAAGCCTGCTCAAAATAGGAAGCTTGAGAGGATTCCAAAGGTGGATCAGAGCCAAACTGTTTTTTGTCCACGTCTCCAGGCCCCCAGCTCTCCCCTACCTCCAGTAGCCTCGTCATTAGCATGAAAATCCTGCCCTGGAGAGTCCCTCATTCCCACAGATTTACAGCACCCAGCACCCCAGCCTGGTCTATTCAGCTTCCAGAGGAGTGTCCACTCTGACCCACATTCCTGGAACAATTTCTTTTGCAAATCAGCAGGTTTTAAGCAAACAAGGGCACATTTCAGGACATTGAACTATGCAATTAGCTGAGGGTAAATTTGGCAAAGCATCTGGTCTGCTTACCAAAATGGAAACAGAAAAAAAGTGCAGCTTTTAAAATTAAACATTTACTTTGTAAGGTTAATTCCATGCAAATCTACTTGAAATGACACAGGCGCTGGCTCTGTATAAGAGGACAGAGGAACTTGGATTCCTGAGGCCGCTCAGGAATGAGTGTGATCCGCTGTTTGGGACAGAAGCTGGACAAGAGACAAATGTTACTTTGCAGTGCCAGAGAATGAAACCAAATAACCAAAAGATGACTCTTGGAATCGTCAAAAGTCAATTTTAGCAGGTTTTCACATTTTACCGTGAGCATTAAAACTGTTAAAAGGATACATTCGTGTTAATCCAAGTAAAGATATCCTCTCTGATCTCTTGTATCTTAGAACACATACCTTATATAAAAGCGTCATGTCACTCATCTCTTGTACAACAAGGTGAGAAGCACAGGCCAGTGAAACAAAAGAGCAATGGGGAGAAGAAAGTAGTGGTGGTAAAGATACTCACTGCAAGACCCTGTGAGCCTCTTCCATCTCATGAATACTTTTGTTGAAATATTCAAGGTTCCCTCTGGGACTCAGACACCCCAGTTTGAGGTACTATTTCTAAACACTGGAGTAAGATAACACACAGAAAAACAGATGGGCAGTGTGTGGTGGCTCACGCCTGTAATCCCAGCACTCTGGGAGACTGAGGCGGGTGGACCAGCCTGAGCAAGAGCGAGACCCTGTCTCTAAAAATAGCCAGGCATTGTGGTGGGCACCTGTAGTCTCAGCTACTTGGGAGGCTGAGGCAAGAGAATCACTTGACCCAAGAGTTTGAGGTTGCTGTGAGCTATAATGACACTGCGCTCTGCCGAGTGTGACAAAGTGAGACTTTATCTTAAAAAAAAAAAAAGAAAAAAACCAGAAAGATCAGGGAAGCAGATTTTCAGGGGGCAGAAACCAGGGGAACATGGAAGTCTAGTCACTATTATCATTCCTCACTTTTGCAACAGCCCTTAGTGTAACAGAAATAATGAATCAATTAATAAAGTCAAGACTGGTCTTCTTTTATCTTTCATTCTGCTCATTTAAGGAATTCTTGTGAAATTCCCCCCAGCTGACTCTACAGTATAACCATCCTTTTTTGGTCAAAGCCAAGCTATTCCAAACAGTATTGGAAACAGGAGCAGAAATAGGATTTCAATAGTGACGAAAACAAACTTGGAGACAAGAAAACATATCAAAGCACTCAGAAGCTGGAAACTATAATGAGGTTTCAAAGAGTGAAGGGTCCAATGGACCACAAGCTGAACAAAAGCCAGCAGGTCTTTAAAGAGCAAGAATAATTCTTAGGAGGCTAGAAACAAGATTAGAACAGTTACGTGCTATATACAATTGGGGGAATTAGCTGCTAGCTATAGGTGACTATTTTAAATTTAAATTAATTAAAGGTAAAAAAATTTTTAAATTCCGTTTCTTGGTCATATTGACCATATTTCACTATGGCACCTGAGCCTGCTGGTGGCTGATAAGAGAAAGACAGCAGGTCTAGTAGGTACATGACAGCCAACCAGAGAGTGATAAATGGCTCAGAGTGGAGCTGTCCCAGGGTGGGTGCCTGAGCTAAAAATGACAAGAGGCTCACATCTAGCCCATCTGTTCAAAGGGAACATTCCTCCCACCCCAACGTGGGACAGCACAGATACCAGTGTCCATCACCTCAGTAAGTTCTACTGGATCATGCTATTCTAGAGAGAGGAATCCTGGAGAAGTCCTGCAAAAATACCAACAAGTCATGGGAAAATGGAACCTCTGACAGAGGTAATAAAGGTGAAATTAAGTTTCTCAAATTTTGATGGAAAAAAGATGAGGAGTGACTTTCGGCTTTGAAACTTTGATAAATGTTGAGTAAAGATCAGATGTTTCCCATTTCCTTGAAGAGCTAAAGCAGGAAGCTCGTAAGTTAGTCATAAAGAAGTTTTCCTTGGGAGGTGACTGGACACTGGAAAGGGAAGAAACACTCTCAAATTTGTGTCCTGGGAAAGATCTCAAAATAAGGTAGCAATTTGACATTTAGGCTTTAGTATTGGGGATTGGCTGGAATGAACTTTACCTTCATCATCATTTTGCTTTAACTGTTCAAGTCCTATGCAAAGATTAGGCAAATGATTGGCACAAGTAAGGATTGCTGCATAAATCCCAGAGGTTTTCATTTTGTTTGCCTTCTCCAAAGGGGCCATAATCCCAAACTATAGCCTTAGATCTTGACCTCAAAATCTAGCCACTTTTGCTTTACCCCATAGCCTCCCTTGTATCCAAAGGAAATTAGAAAAGCTTCTCTCAGGCTTTACTTCAAGCAGCCCATTCCATCTTTATTGAGAAACTACAGAGACAGGAGTACACTGTAACCCCAGATATACTCACTAAATTAACATGGTTACAGCAAAACACAGTGGTTAAGAGTCTGTGCTTTGGGATAGGACAGCCCTGAATTTAAGTTCTAGTACTTCCTCTTACTAGTTGGGCAAGCCATTTAGCCTTTATATCTGGCATAACTCTCTTGATTGCCAGTAACATTTCTTCAGAAGAATTGAAAATTGTTAGGCATGCCCAAGAAACCCAAGGAGGCCTCCTCCCCCTGTATAAAGACTCTACATTTTAGGCCCTTTTTCTTACAATACTCCTCTTCTGGTACCAATTTGTTTGTTAGTCACTTTTGGGGGCAACAGACAAAAGCCCATTACAAACTAGCGTAAGCAAATAGGAAGTTTATAGGTTTGTGACTTGGTGGTTCAAGAGTACTGTAAACCTGGGTAGGATCGAATCTAGGGGCTCAAATTATATCTTTTTCTCTAAAAGGTGAATAACAAGCCCCAGACTTAACTTGATAACTCCCAGGAGACAAGGATCACATTTTCCCCAGTAGAAAAGTTCAGGGAAATCTCTATTGGACCCAACCTGGGTCAATGTTCATTTGGGACCAAGAGGATGGGGTGTTCTGATTGACCAAGCCTGGGTACAAATCCAAATCGTATGAAATGAGTTCCCTACAGGAAAGAAGAACTTTGAGTGCTGGATGGTCCATAATTACGTGCTCACTACAGTTTCTCAGTCTTGATCTCTTGTTTATAAAATTGGGATAGAATACTTTTCTCAGGACTATTATGAGATTAAATAACTTATGTAAAGCATCTGGAATACTGCTCAAATGATAGTAGCTAATATTTTACTAAACAGTAATTTACTATTATTTTGTTTGGGACATGTGGTGGTTTTGTGTCAATTTGGCTATACTGAACTACATTTCCCAGAATTCCCTTTCCTATGCGTTTCTGATTAGCCTGTGCCAAAAAAGAGATTCTTGCATGAGATTTGGAAGTGGATCAGCAGCCATTGTGTAGCTTACAAATGTTGCCAATTATCTGTGGTCCACCCTGTTGGTGTGGGGCAGCAGTTAAGCCCACAGTAGTTCTACCTTCTCCTGGGTCCTTCTTCAGCTTCTCAACTTCCAAGCACAGATCGGCATCTAGTTCCACAGAGGGTGCCAGCTTCTCCTGAAGGACTTGCATACCATTAAGTGAGAGGCAGCAAGAACTGACAGTGGTTTCCACCCTTTCTCTGAGGTTCTAGCTTGTTCTTTTTTACTCTACTGTCACTGGCCCTTTCCAGTTATCTTTCCCAAGGACCTCATACTCTACCATTAGACACAAAGATGGCATTTTCACAGAGACTCCATAACCAGCTTCCATAATTGCAGAAGTTTAAATCCAATCCTTCCCTCTCCCCAACCCCCCCAAAAAACACTTCCCTTTAAGTGGTTCTGCTTCTCTTGTTAGATTTTGACTATTAGAAGCCAAGTTTTCTAAACACCCACCAATCTCCCTTTTGGGCAAGAAGACCTTTGGACCTTTGGAAATTGTTTTAAGGGAAGCACAAATTAGGATAAAACTAGAACTAATAGTTATGGTAACCTTCAAAATGATCATTAAAAAAATAAAGCTTGAAAATAAACACAAAAATAGCACAGCACCAATCATATTTTAACTTCCCTACCACTGGCACAGACCAGCATCTTCTATTACTGATCCAGCACTGGTTCTGACTTGCCCAAGGTCAGTGGCAAGGCCCACGCAAGAGGCAACAAGATGCTTCAGCCAAGGGGAGGAGTTCAAATGTTTCAATCCAGCAGGAGCCCTTTTCAGTGCAGTTACATTAAAGCTTAAGTCCAAGGGGTGAGGGTGTCCATCACACCCATATATGTGCAGGATGGGAATTTCTTGCCATGTGCCTTTCTGCACACAGAGACTTGGCTGGGTCCCCTGTGGCAGCTGCCCAGGACAGTGTTCTCAGGACTTCCTCGTTCCTGCCCTCTCCATACAGGAAGCAACTACGCAGTACATGTTGCTCCCTTCTCTAAGCTGTGGGGAACTCATAACAAGCAACGCTGGCTAAGTGTGAAGTATTCCCGTCCCGTCACATGAGCCAGGCTGGATGTGGGAACATGAGAGTTCAGTTTGTGCCTCCATTAAGGCATCCCTCAGGATAGGAAAGTTTCTTGGCTTTTTGATCCTCCTCTGTCCACAAATCTCTCTTCCTTGGACCTGTCTACCTGAAATTCTACCACTGGAGTCACATATTTGGGGCCCAAGTTACAACCATGTGACACAGTTTAATCATCTTTTTGCCTTGTTAGCAGAGATCCCACAGTAAGGTAGGAGGTTTGAGGGGATCAAAACTCAGCAGTGGGGTAGGGGAGCCCATATTAGTTTCTTGAATTGCTCCTGTAGGTGTGAAGGGCTGTAGGGAGGGAGCCCCTCAGTGCAGGACAGGGCACATAAAGGAATATTGAAAAGCCCTGAGCTTTACCACAGTTTGGCCTAAGGCCACATTCCCCTCCTGTTTTTGGACCTCAGTCATTTCACAGATCAAGTCACAGAACGCTAGCCAGCATTCTCTGTGATGGCAGGCCAGAGCCTCTGCTGTCCTGCCTCCCATCTGTAACCTCACCTCTGCTCCTAGCCGCAGTCTGCGCCCACCTCATCCTGACAGCCTTTCGACTTGAATATAGGCCTATGTCTTTTGCTTTCTCTATTTTGGGGGTTCCGTGATACTGTGGACACACGTGGGAGCCCACTTAGCACTCATGTATGCATAGCCCTGACCTGCAGGGGGTTAATGTCCCCAGTTCAAAGCTCTGCAGTCCCAGGACCCAGGAGAACGGGCTCCTCCTGAGACCCTGCAATCCAAACCCTGCAACTGGAGAGAGGCTGAGCTGCTTTCCCACGTGCTCCTCAAGAGATCCTGGGTGGGAGTAAGTTCCAGTTACTCAGTCATGGCCTTGATAACACACCTTAGATTGATTTTTCTTCTTTCCTTCCCTTCTCCCCATCCCTCACTTCTGCTCCCTGGGACCACCTCCCAGTAAGCTTTCAAATAAACTACCTGCACACAATTCCTTATCTGAGGCTCAGCTTTCCATGGAAGACCCAGAATAGGAAAAATTATTTTGGCTAACCCAAATAAGTCCGAGGGCCCCTATGGGGCTCAGTATCAAAGTCCAATACACAGAGCAGCAAACAACAAAGGCATAATAAAAATAAATTCCAATCTTTAGCATTTATAAGGCTGTATGTATATCAAAGGGCATCCAACACTCTAAATTCCCCTTCTCCAGGCTCCAAACCGCCTACTCCAGACAACTTTGGATGCCATTTTTGCTGTTCTTTTTTCGCATCTCTTTTTATATATGAATGCATTTAGCTTCTCTGGCTTGAATATATACTATTTCTGACTTGTGATGGTTCAACTTAATGATTTTTTACTTTGTCAGGGTATTAAATGCATTTTCAGCTTAGAGGGGGTTGATTGGGATGTAGCCCCATTGTAAATCAAGGAGCACGCACCCACATACCCACATACCCTCCTATCTCCCTACAGAAGCCCTTCTGCATCTGTATCACTGAAGAACAGCAACCTTCTTTCACTGGTGGTGGTGGTAGGCTGCCAGTGCTGTCCCTATTTGGTCCTTGGGTAGGAGCTAGACTGCAAGCTTCCAGGGCAGAAGCAAAGCCCAGTTAGCACAGCACCCAGATAGAAGTCCCCACCAAACCTGCAGGGAGACAGTCTTTTCTATGCAACCACATATATACGACATGGGCATTTTTTTGCACTGTATACTCAAATACATGGATAAAACTGTCATCCTAAAAGCTGAGGGATCCCTATCTTGTTTGACAAAGCATGACCCATTTGCAGCACATCAGTGTGCCAGACCACCCCAGCTGGGCAGGCAGTGACCGGGCCCTGACAGACACTGCGGTAGGTCCTGAGAACACGTGGAGAGCTGGCTCCCTGTCGCTCAGCTTCTAATGAACACAGCACTTGCTTGACATTTTCCTGCACATTCTTACATTTGCCAACTGCCTCCCTGCCCCCATCCACACATTCCACGACATGGCAATTAATTGTTCTCCGCCATTCAGCAGCACTGGTGTGCGCGGCCACAACTGTAGTCTCGCTTTGTTCCTGGTTTAATCAGTGACTGTCCCTGGCTGTACCTCAAAAAATAGACAAAACCAGCCAGCTGCAGACCCAGCTGTCAGCGAGCCCCGACATTGGCATTCAAGTGGCCATAAGAGAGCCTGTAGAGTGCCCAGAGAGAGCTCATTCTTCTCTTTTCTCCTCTTCACAATTGACAGGCTCTGAGGAAGGAAACGTGAGCTCTGGGCTTGGCAGCAGGGCAGGAGGCTCTTGTTAACAGCTTGCCTTCCTGTTTATATGGGGTCTGGCAAAACTGTTAATTTCTCTCACGGAGGTGACAAATGGGAAACCCAGGACCGCCAGGGAGCAGCAGCCTAGAAAACAGCCCAGGCATGACTTGTTGAAGCAAGGCCAGGGAGCTGGAAATGGGTGGGCAGGGCCCCTGGTAGGTTCCCAGGACCACTGAAGAGGACATCTGCACTTAGCTGTCCCCTCTCAAAAAATGCACTGAGTCCCACTGTGTGGGCATGACTTTCCTGCTGTGCTGTCTGCTTCCCACCAAAGAGCCCCAACGACAGAAAGAGTGGAGTCCCCGCAGTGCGTCTCAGAAGCTGTGTTCTAAATGAGCATCTGCGTTAAGACTATGGGGTTCATCCTCACTGTCCCTGGTCTGACTTGAAGCTGAAACCACTCCGAGAAATATACCAGGGTGGGCATCCCAACCCCCAAGCAGTGTTTCTCCCCCTGCCTGGTTACTTGAAGAGCACCTGGGAAAGTCAGATTTAATTGCTAGGGAATGGGGCCTGCCTGCGTGCTGAGCTTTTTTAAAGAAATCACCTTCAGTGGCATCTGTAGTTCAGTGGGTAGGGCTCCGGCCACATACACTGAGGCTGGTGGATTCGAACCCAGCCCAGGCCTGCTAAACAACAATGACAATTGCAACAGCAACAAAAAATAGCTGGGCGTTGTGGTGGGTGCCTGTAGTCTCAGCTACTTGGGAAGCTGAGGCAAGAGAATTGCTTAAGCCCAAGAGTTTGAGGTTGCTGTGAGCTGTGATGCCACGGCACCCTACTAAGGGCGACATAGGGAGACCATGTCTCAAAATAATAATAATAATGATAGGGCAGTACCTGTGCCTCAGGGTGCTGGCCCCATATACCAAGGGTGGCAGGTTCGAACCCGGCCCCAGCCAAACTGCAACAATAAAATAGCTGGGCGTTGTGGCAGGCGCCTGTAGTCTCAGCTACTCGGGAGGCTGAGGCCAGAGCATCACCTAAGCCCAGGAGTTGGAGGTTGCTGTGAGCCTTGTGACACCACGGCACTCTAGCAAGGGTGATAAAGTGAGACTCTGTCTCTACAAAAATAACAATAATACTTTAAAAAGGGTGGAGAACCACTGTAAAGGAGAGATTGCTGATGTTGTTAGCTCCATCATCAATGATTGTTATTATTTAAAGTTAAATGGTAGCTTATTTCAAACACTTCCTTTTGTGGGTGGGGTGGAGGCAAGGAATGAGATGAGGAGGAAACCCAGGCCCAGGCAGAGCCCTCTGAGAGTGAACGATAGCTCTAAATTGACTGGGACAGCGGGTGTTGCCCTTTCAGTGCTAAAACTGGGCAAGTCTATCACCTTACCAGCCCCCACGGGACCACAGGCTGCCTTTACTACAGATTGGTTCCCTGGGCCCCTGAGCCTCCTGAAGGCAGGGTGGGGCCTGTATTTGCCCTATCTGGGGGTACAGTGGGTGTTCATCAGAACAGTACCTGGTTCTGAAGGTACTGCCTCTTGCTTAATTCACCAAAGGCCCCTAGTTCCTGCTATTTTATGTAGGAATGTTGCCATGCTTTCATGGCCTGGAGAAAGACATAGTATTGTTTGTTCTAGAGAGACAAGCAGCTTCAGCGTGGGTGGAGAGCAGGTTGTGGGCTGAGCTTTGGGAGAGCGTTTGCAAGCCTGTGGATGCAATGCTGTGGCTGCAAACATTTCAGGGAAAAGGAGCTACTCTCACCACAGATGTAGATGCACTTAAATATCTCTATGCCCACAATTTTCCTATCAAAGGAGCTGGACTACAAAAATTATCTATTTTGGAAGCTTTTTCTCTTATAGAAGGAAAATCAGAATTCTCTCTTTTTCTTTCTTTTTTTGTTGTGTTTTGTTTCCATTTTATATGAAGGAAGTAAAATGAGGATTTGTAGTGAACACAGTAGCTCCCTTCTCAGGCTCTTTGAGAACTCTCAAAGCCTGACAGGCCCTCTAGGAGCTGACAATGGAGGGCACGCGTGCCTACCACACGGCCCCTCCCCATCCTCAGTGTGGCTGTCCCGGTCTCCTCATGGCATCTCCTGTCTGGAAGTCTCCTACCCAGCCCTCATAATTCTACTCCTTCTGCAGTGGTCAGCTCAAGCCTGGCCTCTTCCAGGAAGATCTGCCTCCCTCTCTCCCTTCTGGACGTTTCCAAAGCAAGCAGGATCTTTTACACTGTCCGGCATCACTCTGTGATCCTTCTGGTTAATTAGTTCCACTAACATTTCCTTTGCTGATATTTTCTCTGCCCACCAGCTTCAGTCCTTGTATTCCTGGGACTGTCTGGATGGCTGGGGTCTGCCCCCTGCTCACCGTGATGTGTGGTTAGTAGGAAAGCATGTAAGCATATAGATGAG
Source organism: Perodicticus potto (assembly GCA_963574655.1). Lineage (NCBI taxonomy): Eukaryota > Metazoa > Chordata > Mammalia > Primates > Lorisidae > Perodicticus > Perodicticus potto. The sequence goes on from CAUYRH010104525.1 coordinate 13,587, forward strand.
ATGTTCAGTCAGCAAAAGGCCAGAGGAAAAGGCTGCAATCCTCTAAGGCTTTCCTCACTCCTGGCAGCTGAAGTGGAGGGTGCCAGATTAGCTCTGCAACCAGGAGGCCTTTGGGGTTCTTTCTGATGTGGCTGCCTTGCCGGGTTCTGTGTGGTGGGCATACCCACTAGAACTTCCAAGAGGCCGCAGGCTACCATCTCTGCTGCAGCCTCTGCTGTGTTCTTGGCTCCGAAATCTTGGCCACATCTTTAGCTTGGCTCCACAGACATGATTACGAGCCTGATTCTGGAGTCAGCTCCCTGGATCTTAGCTATGTGTCTGGGTCCTCCCCGGTGCCTTAGTTTTCTCATCCAGAAAATGGGGGTAATATTAGTACCTACTTGTCTAGGTTATTCAGAGGATCAAATGATCTGTTTCTGTTAAAGCAGTTACAATAATGCCTGACATACAAGTGATGGCTATTCTTATGTAACATTATTTTAATAGAAGAGAAAGAAGAGATGGGTAGTCATCTCTAAATGAAAGCCCACCTGATTTTTCTGAGTCCTGTATTCTAAAGTTTTCCTGTCTCTTAAGTTTGTTTCCTTTTTTTTTTTTTTTCTTGAGACAGAGTCTAATGATGTCACCCTCAATAGAGTGCCATGGTGTCACAGCTCACAGTAACCTCAAACTTTTGGGCTTAAGCGATTCTCTTGCCTCAGCCTCCCAAGTAGCTGGGACTATTGGCGTCCACCACAATGCCCAGCTATTTTGTTGTTGTTGTTGTTGCAGTTGTCATTGTTGTTTTAGCTGGCCAGGCCAGGTTTGAACCCACCAGCCTAAGTATATGTGGTCAGCACCCTACCCCACTGAGCTACGGGCACCGCCCTAAGTTTGTTTCCTATTGCTGGAGGCAGTTCTGGCCTCCTAGGAACTTTTTACCCAGCCACTCCTAGGTTTCATTCTGTGCTGGACAGTGTCTAGTTCTAAAAAGGTTGTCTATAATTGCCACCCTCATTTAGTCTATTTCTAATTGTTCAGAATATATTAACCTTGATATCTTAAACTTCCATGTGTTTTTTGAGGCAAGCAATTCTAACTTGTGCATTTTCTTTATTTCCCAACTAGGTCTAACAGTTCTAGGCACTGGTTGAGTGACACATTAGAATCTTTGAGAACCCAAAGGCAGTTTACTACCCTATTGTCTAGTGTCCATGACACCAGAAATAATACAAGGTCAAGAGATATTCATGACCTTGGACGTGTGCGACTGGATCAGGCAGGTTGGCAGATACACCTGCCTTGGATTTTGGTAAACTGAGAGAGTGAAGTGACAATGAGTAGAACTTTCAGCCCCAGCCTCTGTCCTCTCCCGGAGGTTTGGAGTAAGCCCAAGGAGCTTTATTTGGGAGGCAGACAGAAGAGATTGGAGCAAGAGCCAATACATCCTCTCTCTCTTGATTTTATTTCCTCAGCAGTGTGCCAAAATACTGCTGAGCCTGGAGTCTGCAGTAATCAAATTGACATGGACCATGAGGGGCTATCATTCCAGGCTTCAGGGAAAGCACCCAAGCTCTGCCAAGGTTTTACATGGCCACCCCCATTTCTTTTATTGAAAAGGGAGTGGTTTGTGGCATCTCTTGGGTCCCTGTGGCATTTTAGAGCATTCGTTGGCAAATGTTTTTAGATTAGCATTAAGTCTGTGCTATCCCTGAAAAGACTGGATGTGTAATAAAAGAGCTAACCTATCCTATTTTCCATAAAGAACTCCCACTTCCCTGAACAAAATATCTGTATTCCCACCCACACTCTCAGCTACCTGCTGCTGAGGTTGAAACTCCATCAAGCTTGGCTTCAGCTTGCTCCTGGGGCTTTAGGCTGCTCCCCCATCAGCTAGGGTCCTCAGCTCTGTGTCTGAATTCATTCTTGACTCCAATATAGATAAAGGCATAGTAATGGGGCCAAGAGTCCCTCTGCTAGGTGGGCTAAAATGTCATTGACTCACTGCAGTCAGCAATCCTTGGAGAAGAATCCAGATGTTGAATGCTTTGTTGTGCATAAGTTGTCACCAAGCAGCAAGGCAGAGCAACCCCACTTGCCACATAAGCCATGTTCCTGCCCAGGCCTCCAGGTGTCCCTGCCCCTCACCTGAAATGCCTTCCCTTTCCCCAGGCACCCAAAAAATTCTACTATCTTTCAATACTTAGCCCAAGGCTGAGTGTGGTGTCTCACACCTGTAATCCTAGCACTCTGGGAGGCCGAGGCAGGTGGATCATCCAAGCTCAGGCGTTCAAGACCAGCCTGAATAAGAGCAAGACCCCCGTCTCTACTAAAAAGTAGAAAAACTAACCTAAGGTGTTGTAGCACGTGCTTATAATGCTAGCTACTTGGGAGGCTGAGATAAGAGGATTTCTTGAGCTCAAGAGTTTGAGGTTGCTATGAGCTATGATGCCATGATACCCTACCTAGGATGACAGAGTGAGAAAAGTCACTGTCTCAAAAAGAAAAAAAAAAAAAACTCAGCCCAAACTTCTTCCTCACCCTCAGCGATTCCTTCAGAATCATTGCATACACATATATTGAGTATCTGCTGAATTCCAGGACTGGAATGAAAATACCAGGGGTGAAAATACCAAATGAAACCCACAAGCCTTCCTTCAGGGAGTTCCCAATCTGAAGTCTTCTCTGACTGCTCTAAGCACTGCCTTTCTTTGAACTTCTTTGAACAAGAAGTTTAAAGTACAGCATAGTTTAAGTACACAGTCATCAGTCTTGGAAACAAAAGGAACCTCAAAAAAGTCACCTGGTCCAAACTTGGCTTTTGTTAATATGATCCCCAACTTACAGATAGGTTAACAGAACCCTGGGGGTTAAGAGCATTGTCCACAGTCACAGAGTGAGTGGGTGGGCTTTAGGTGCTCCAACAGCTGTCTGTGCTGGTCTTACCTCTCTAACTCATCTGTGAGCTTCCCAGGAGGGAACATTTTGGCTTCCTATCAACCCCCCTGCACACAGTAAGTACCTAGTAATGACTGACAACCTGCTGATTGCTCTTGGGCCCCTCGAAGCTCCACAGTTCCAGGGCCCAGGAGAGCGGGCTCCTCCACTTGAGGCCCTGCAATCCAAACCCTGCATCTGGAGAGAGGCTAGGCTGCTTTCCCATTGCTACGGCCTCCCATTCACATTCCCCTGGTGTGGCCTCCTTTTGAGAAGTAGCAGGTTTCAGCCTCCAGAAGGGAACATGCTTCTCACTGTTTGCAGAGATAGGCCCAAGTGAGCAGCCCTTAGGATGAGAGAAGTTCACTTAGACAGGGGTGTTGGTTGCAATCTTTTTCCTCAGAGAAAAGTTAACCTGATGTCTTTTTTTCCCCACAAGCCATTTGGAGATCAGGAGATATTCATAATAAGGACAGCTGAACTTTTCTCCTGGGAAGTCCTGAGCAGTTCCTTGTATGGGGCTGTGATCTTGCCAGGAGATTGCAATGTGTGGGAAGAGCTGGTGGGATTGTACAGGCAGCTTGAGGTAGATGCCACCCCCAGTAGCAGGCACCACAGAGCATCACAGAAGACCCTGTGTGCCTTGGGCCTGGTTGTTATCCAGCCACAGGTGACCCTACCTATGAAGTGTGCATCTATGGACAGTTGAAAGGCCACAGGCCATGGTGTGAGCCTGAGTCTATCCATGAGTGTTTGTCTCTGGGGGAAGGAAGGGAATTGAGCAAGCAGGATTTGAGGACTCTACATGGAAACATTTAGATCAGGTCAGACATTACTGTAGATTTGTTTGTTGTCTTTGTGTTAAATGTCCCATTTAACTGACTCTCCAGAACTGACCCCAGGATCTAATAAGTTGGGAGAGGAAACTCAAGGCCTTGGAATTAAACCTGGGGGTAGAGAAATAGGAAGGGGTGCTCAGAATAGAGAGAAAAAGGTGCCCTACTCCAAGGGCTGATCAATGTGGTTGGGGTAGGTGGATTAACAGGAACAGACACTCATCTTCCTAGAGCTGGGAGACCTGGGAGGAAGAGCAACTTACTAGCCTCCGGGGAGACCTTTTCTTTAGGGGCCTGTGAAATGAGAGGATGAGCTGGAAGAGTGGATTCAAGGCAACTTACTAGCCTCCAGGGAGACCTTTTCTTTAGGGGCCTGTGAAATGAGAGGATGAGCTGGAAGAGTGGATTCAAGGCCAGGAAAAGATAGGGCTACAAAGGCAGAGACCCTGGCTGAAGTGGGAACAGACTTTCTCAGGGGCCACGAAAGGGACAGAGATGGGGCAACCTGAGGCAAACTCACAGCCAGACAGCAGGACACAGGCTGGCCGGGCAGCCAATGGCAACAGACAACCCGCTTCCAGGACACTAGGCCTCTTACCAAAGGCCACAAAACATCAGCCACAGAAAATCCACCTAGGCCTCCTTGCACACTTTCCTACTTTGAGGAACTAAGTCCGTGCCATCTTCTGTCCTGTCTTCCTGATCTTACCAGCCACACTCAGCAGAACAGCCAGCTAGTCTCCAAACTGCTACTTGTCTTCCATCACCTGGCAACAGACAGAATGAGTAACCAACACCTTTCATTTTTTTTTTTAATTTTTAAATAAAATTCCTTGGAAAGAGCTCTGAAAGTGAGGGGAAGAAATCCTAATTTGGTAACACTCTTGAATGTTTTCATTTTGTAGAGTAATTCAATCCCTGGATTTTTAATTAAAAAGAAGAAAAATGAAAAGAATTAAGTGACAAGGATCTATCAAGAAGCTAAATGAACCCATGCAGTTTGAAAATGAAGATAAAAAGTTTCAGCAAAATTTGCACTTTCCCCAGATCACACATGTGACAGGGCCAGGTGACCTCCCTTTCTTTTCTTTTTTTTTTTTTTTTGAGACAGAGCCTCAAGCTTTCACCCTGGATAGAGTGCTGTGGCATCACAGCTCATAGCAACCTCCATTTCCTGGGCTCAAGCGATTCTCCTGCCTCCGCCTCCCAAGTAGCTAGGACTACAGGCGCCCACCACAACACCCGGCCATTTTTTGTTTGCAGCCGTCGTTGTTTGGCGGGCCCGGGCTGGATTCGAACCTGCCAGCTCAGGTGTACATGGCTGGCACCTTAGCCCGTTGAGCCACAGGCGCCGAGCTGACCTCCCTTTCTTGTTCAACCATGTCATCCCATGCTGATCCCATCCTGGGCTTTTTCTTTTCTTTTTCTTTTTCTTTTTTTTTTTTTTTTTTTTGAGACAGAGCCTCAAGCTGTTGCCCTGAGTAGAGTGCGGTGGCATCACAGCTCACAGCAACTTCCAACTCCTGGGCTCAAGCTATTCTCCTGCATCTGCCTCCCAAATAGCTCGGACCACAGGCACCCACCATAATGCCGGGCTATTTTTTGGTTGCAACCATTGTTGTTTGGTGGGCCCAGGCTGGATTCAAACCCGCCAGCTCAAGTATATGTGGCTGGCACCTTAGCCACTTGAGCCACAGGTGCCGAGCCCCATCCTGGGCTTTTTTAGGGAAGAATTTAGCAATGTCTACAAGTCCAACCACTTCTACTGGGCCTGAAACTGAGGTTGGAAAATGCTAGTAGCCAACATAAGAATATGCGCTCTTCTATACTAAGAGTTACCTATACAGCATACAAATGGATGCCAAATAAAAATTAAATGTGAACCTCAAATAAAATAAAGTACATTTGCACACTGCTGGAAAAGTAAGTATTGGCTCGGCCCCCTGGGAATGCAATGCTAGAAGGTAGGAGAGGCAGCTGTCTGCCATTGCTGGCCTGACATAACGTAGACCTGAGCTAAGCCCATGGTCTCAATTCAGAGATGGGTTGTGTGCATGGGTGTGGAGGTCCTAGGTTACCTTTGGGTCCCGTTCCGAGGAACACACTTAGCTCTGTCAAACTCTGCTATTGCCTCTGGCAGGTCCCCTCCCAGTTCTGATGGCTCCTTTTCTCTGTCCTCTGACACCACACTCGATGTGTACCAGCCCACTAAGTCAGACTTGTCGGCACACAGAAATACAAGCATCCTTGGTCCCTCCCACGTGCTCAGACCTGCCTGCCTTATCAGCTGGACTGTAAAGTGCTTGCAGTACAACATTTTACTCTTTGCTTCTCCCCTGTGTCCCAAGATCTGTCTGTGATGAACATTCGATCCACTGTGACAACCTTCCTCCTGCAACACCCACATGCACCCATACACATATCAGTTCACTCTAACAAGCTAGATGTTAAACATGGATGTCACAAGAATAGTAATAGCCCAAGTCAGGCCCCAGTTATAATTCTACTGGAAACCACACTGATTTTTAAGTGACAAATGGAACTGTCCCTTGCACTTCAGGTTAAGTGTCAAATGAAAGTATGAAGACCTCGCTCCTTTAATTTTGGGGATATTTACCCCCTTGAAAACCTGACAGAATGTGCCCTGTTCCAGCAGAGGCTGCACCCTTACCCCTTCAAGAGGCTAGTGGACCCACAGTCTTCTCTCTTTGCTCAGCCCTGGCCCCAACGACACCTCCTTAAGAGCCAGAAGATAGACCTGCTGGCCATCTTTGCAGTATAATATGCAAGAGTGCCAGGACTGGGGCCCACCTCCACAGGGGTGAAATGGGAAGAAACTTTCCCAAAGGCAGGAAAGGGCATCATGTCATCCTTCTATACTCGCCAAAGCCACACCAAACTCTGAGGTGGCTGCTACCACTAATGACTCCCCCCACCAGCATTCTGAACCAGACCCAGCCAACCATCATGCTGAGGGCCCTGTGGATTTGATCCCTCTGAAAGAGGTTCTGAGTCAACAAACACCTGGTTTCACAATTAGCGTCCATTCCCTGATTAGAAAAGAAAGAAAGAGGACATGGCATGAGAAAGCTTGGCCGCAGGAGGGCACACCTGCCCGCAGGCCCCTGTGGAGAGCTCATCCCAGCTCAAAGCACTGCCACCTGGCCCCTGCAGTGTTTGTGAACCTCTGTGAAGACCTGGCCTCCTGCCTCTGGGTAGCGGCCCTGGCTCTCCCAGCCCTGAATCATCACAGCCCCACCTGGCCCTGCACAGAAAATAGAAATGCTGAATTTCACCCAAAAGGATTGACAGGATTCAAACAGGGCTGTTAATAGGCAGAGCCCCAGTCTTGCCATGAGACTAAGCAGTCTTCCCACAGAACCAGAAGAAAAGAAATGTTCAGTTTGCACCTGGGACAGAGGCCCACACTCTCTGGGAGGCCTTGTCTTGGCACCTGGGGAGCCTTCCTAGAAGTGTTTTGGCAAAGACACTCTAGAAGTCTCTAAAGTGCTTCCAAGTCCACATGTTCACAGAATGTTAAAGTAGGAAGGGACTTTCTGTAGGACCTCTGCAAGTCCTTTCTTTCTGGCCCACAGTTTGGTTATCTATACAATGAAGGGATTGGATTAAACCAATGGGTCTCAACACTGTCTGTAAATGAGAACTACCTGGGGATGCTGTGACCATGAACTTGTGATGTGTGAAATAGCTTCAAACTGACACAGGGGTAGGTAGGGGGTAGGGATGGGGGAAGGCTGCAACAGGACTGGCCAAGAGTTGACATTGTTTACTTGGGATGTTAGGGAAATGGTGGTTGGTGGGTATGTGTGTGTGTATGTGGGTGTGTGTGGTGGGTGGGTATTCCATTCACTTTGGTTTTCAAAATAAAAAGTTAAAAAACAAAACTACTGTTGCCCTAAAACTAGCTATTCCTGGGACTCACCTGAAACCTATTGAAATGGAAATTCAATGGGCTGGGGCTATGGCATTTGCATTTATAAAAAAGGAGACTCCAAGTGACACTGGTATGTAGCCGGGCTTGTGAACACTGAACCAGACACTCTCCATGGGCCTCACATACAGCCGAGCAGTTGAGCCACTATACCTTTGACTACACATAGCAAGTCACATTCAGGGCCCATTTGCTCTAACTTCCCACTGCTGTATCCCTTCTTCTCAGAGGGGAGTTGATGGGAGCAGCCAGGCCAAAGCCCTGCAGCTGCACTTGGAGAAGGCAGCCCCATTCTTTCTGGAATGGTGGATCCCTCAAATAGGCTGCACCCCAAGGCTTCCAGGGCCAAGTATACCAGCTCAGGGAGGGTGAGGGGCGGCACCTCCAGGTGTACCAGAAAGCTCCAGACAAGACTAATCCCTGTCATCCACACAGTAAGCTTGAAGGTCTCATTTTTGGTCTCCACATGTGGCCTCTCACCTCTCTGAACATGGCAAGTCACATTCACTTTGCATTTGGTTTAACTTCCCAGCAGACACTGAATGTTCCTAAACTGATTCCCCCTATTGCATTGCAGCATCTGGGACCAGCAAGTGGTCTGCAGGCCCCATGTGGATTTCCATTCAGGATGCTCAGCTTCCTGGAGCCCCTGCGGAGCTCACAGGTGTTTTCACTGCCTTTCACCCCAGAACACAGACTGCAGATCCCCTCCCCCACCACTGCCACCCCAGCTGTCTAACCCTACTGGCTGGATTTTCCTTCTTCCTGCTTGTGAAGAAGTTTACATTCCAAACTCCTAGAAAATTTTTCAGAAGGTTTTCTCTCTCTTGGGTCCTTTGTCCTTTTCAAGGACAAATGAGCTCTGCAGGGCAGTGAGGGCCCCTCCTTACTTGGGCCTTTCTGAAATCCAGGAACTTCTTAGGTTCCTGCCACTTTTGCACATTGGTTACCTCCTACTGCCTTTCTCTCGTTGAAGCTGGCTCTCCAGTTTGAAATTTGAGGCCTTTCCTGCCTCATTTCCCATTATTCTCCTATTAAAGAAAAAAAATTAAAGCCTTCTGCTTTAGCCTGTCTAGTCCGCTTATGGCCTCCAAACAGAGCTTGTACGTTTCTGCCTCTAGGTCTCTGCTCAGCTAATCCTTTGTGCTTTGAATGGGTTTCCCTTTTCTTTACCTGCCATCCTTAGTATTTGTCAGGCCAAATAACAAAAATAATAGGGGTTAAAACTTCTTGAGGATCTGACTGCCTTCAAAGAAAAACTTCTTGAGCACTTACTGTGTCAGGACTAAGCACCTTATTTATAGGCATCATCTCGTTTACTCCTCACAAAATGCTGAGTCACTTTTAAAAAAAACTTTATTTTGAAATAACTTTAGACTTACAGAAAAGCTGTAAAAATGCAAGAGTTCTGATGTATCCTTCACCCAGCTTCCTTTACACAGCATAGTACCATTATCAATACCAGGAAATTAACATTGGCACAATACCATAAACTACAAATCTCAAGAAATTTCTGATATTTTTCTCATGACTATCCTGAGGTTATGTACTTGCGGCAGGAACCCCTCTGAAGTAATGTTGTGTCCTTCTCAGTGTATCCTACTGAAGGTTCATATGTTCCTTTGTCTTATTAACCCTGTCATGTTAGCCTTAATCACTTGATTAAGGTAGTGTCTTTTGTGTGTTTTCATAATTGGTGAGTATCTTGAGGGAAATGCTTGAGACTATGCAAATAACCTGCTTCTCCTCCAACTTCCGCCCACTGAATTTAGACCCACCAGTGGATCTTGGCCTATGTGTAATTTTGTATTTCATAAGGGGCCCTGTTTCCCCACTTTATAGACAGGCTCTGACTCAGATCTCCAACTTGCCTAAGATCCAAATACTAAGAAGTGCAGAGTCAGAATCTAGGCACCAAAGTACTGCTCCCGACCCTAAGTTCATTATTCTCCTCAGGGAATGAACTGTGTACTGTGTCGTGACACCTCTTGTCATCATTTGATTTTCCTGTGTGTGATCTCCTCCCCTAAATACACAGCTGGTTTCTGGAAGGCAGAAATTGTCTCCTAATTGATTCCCTCAGACTGCTCAGGGCAGGGTCTGGTGTCTCAGAAGCGCTGTGGACTGACCAATGGCTAAAAGGATTGAAGAGGTCACACATGTCAACAGGAAGAGGCAGAACTAAAAGAATGTCCAGCTTCTTTCCTTTGTCCCTGCCCATAAGCTCATGAGGAAACAGACAAGGAGGCCTGGCTATAGGCACACCCATCTGTGAACAGGGGAGCGATCGCCTGAGGGGCTGGAGGCTTAGGAGGGCAGAGACCAGCAGGATAACCAGTGAGAGGGGATGAAAGTTCCAGAGAAGGCTTGGCGCCTGTGGCTCAACAGGCTAAGGCACCAGCCATGTACACCTGAGCTGGCAGGTTCGAATCCAGCCCGGCCAGCCAAACAACAATGACGGCTGCAACCAAAAAATGGCCGGGCGTTGTGGCGGGCGCCTGTAGTCCCAGCTACTTGGGAGGCGGAGGCAAGAGACTCGCTTGAGCCCAGGAATTGGAGGTTGCTGTGAGCTGTGATGCCA